>JAJOOR010029817.1:0-15537 GCA_036250505.1 Solanum acaule | reverse complement strand
ATGAAAATAAACACAAACCCATATGCACAAGCCACAGTTCTTTTAGTTTTGGGAAGAGACAACTGAGTTTTCATGTCTGTAAACAGAGTTCCACCATTAATAGCTGCATATTTTGCTGTTTCTGCCATTGTTGTTCTGCTCTAAAACTCTATCAAGTAACAAAACAAACTTCTTTTTTTATGTAAAATCAAAAAAGGAAAAAAGTGAGAGAGAAAATTTTGAGATTTTGGACTCTTTTTAATGTGTGTGTTATAATGTGAAACAAATTTAGAAGAGTTATAACACAAGTGAGTAACGGAAAAACCATAATTAAATTTAAAGAGTTTGAAATCATTATTATTTACATTTATTATCTTAACTTAATTAATACTTATCTCATTTAACAAAATTTTGGGTTTGAGACCTCGAGTTATCAGAATTAAAAGGGTTAAAGAGTCTTTTTTTTTCTTTCAAATTTGAGTTGTTTTTGAAGAGATTTTATTATTAGAATAAAATAGGTTGAAGATCTTTTTAAAAATTTGATTTATTTGAAAAAGAGGTTGATTGTTTTTCTTTCCTTTAATGGAATTTGATTAGCCAAGAATTCTAATAAGTCCAATTTTGAAATAAATGTCATATATAAAAAGCAAAATAATAATAATATTAGTAATACATTATTTAAAACGTTAAACAAAAAGTTTATTATTAAAAATTATATTTCTTTTGTCATCATTTATATGATTTGGTTCATATTTCAAGTATATATCATATAAATTGTGATGACAAAGGATAGTAATTTTATGCATATGAGAGAGTAAAGAAGGAAAAGCTTTTACCTAAAATGTATCCATACAAGAAAAGAGAAAATAATTAATGAAAATGAATCTTTAGATTAATTGTGAAATATTAATCAAATTGAGGAATGTTTTTTAATTTTAATTTCACATAAACTTCGTGTTGGGAAAAGTGAAAGTTAAAAACTATGTGAATGTTGTGTTTACAGTTTGAGTAAAATGCCACTTGTTTTGAGATTAATATCAAGAATGCCACTGCCGGTGCCGCCGGCTGCCATCAGAGATAATACCGGCGAGACAACTCCAAATCACTAAAAATTAAAAACTAATACACGAAGATTAGCATTAATTAATTAATTAATTAAAAAATAAATAAATCACAGAATGCTTACACGTGTATATTTGGGTGCGGCTCTGGCTTTACTTAATTTGGCATTATACAATACCTTATAGTATATAATAGTAATATTTTTTTATTGAGGGAATTCGAATATATCTTTCGCGATCCATGAATAACCCGTTTGGACTAGGTAATGAACTTGTGAAAGAAGAAACAATATTTAGCTATTTGATATAATAATTATGTTATTATAATCAATTTTAAAGTTTATTTTTTTCCAATATTTGCTTCACAATTTGATTATGTAGATTTGTGTTGGAAAATTAAATAAATATATTCTTTATTATAGTGATATATTCTCAAATTTCAAACTCAAAAATTATTAATAATTTAAAAAATATACTTATCATTCCACCACATAAAGCTTGAAACTCCTAATATAATCAAAATTATAAAATTACAAACATTTTGAAAATTAGAGTGAATCTTAAGGTGCTATATGTCCGTACAAGTTGAAAAAGATTGACCTTTCATTTTTCAACTACACTTAACAACATATTATTTCACAAAATTATTTCACAAAAGAAACAAATTGAACATTTTTTATTTTCATTTGGTGTCTAAATCTCACACTAGAGTCCCAATTAAATACAAATTACGCATTGTAGAGCCCATTCGAGGATAATGCTCCTAACAAGATTTTCTTCATACTCAGAGCTCAAACCCGAAATCTCTGGTTAAGGATGAAGCAATCTCATTACTACACCACAATCCATATTGGTTAAACACTTCTTATTTAACGTACTAAATCTCAATCAAAGAATATTTTATTCTCCTTTTTTTATGCTTTGATTATTACACTAATTTATTGTATTATTTTTATTATTATTATTGCTTTCATTTTTATTTTTGTTGTTGAAGAGTCCACACCAGATGAAAAAAATAATATGGACATGGACAATCCTCTCATCAAAATTTATTTTTTTAATTTTCCAAACTGATTTAAGATCTTTTACTTGAATCCAGAAGTTATCAAAAATAACATCTCTAACTCTACAAAATAAGAATAAAATATGTATTAACTATCCTCTCCAGACGTCACTTATCGATAAATCTAATCATCAAAAATCATTTCAATATATATAAATATAAAAAATAAGTTTGATTGTATTGTCATAAATATTCTCCTTGTATGATCTGTTCCAGGGTCACAAACTTTAAATGCCACATAATTTTTTTTTTTAGTGGACTGAATGTTTGGTGCAAATTGTATAGGTTTTTATTTTGGCATATTTGTCGGTGCCAAAACTATACTACTAATATATATGAAAAAATAATACTTCGACTTTTGCTAAATCACAGAAATTATTGAAGAAATAGCAAGAGTTTTCTTTTGTTTCTTTTCGCTAGTCGAAATATAAAGAAATAATTAATATATTCAAAATAAATATATTTTATAAAATCGCATCTCAATTCATCTTATTTTATCATATTCAAAATGTGATATGATTTTGAAGAATTAATCATATATATACGGTTTCAATGAGATTTTATTTTTAAAAGTAATTTTCTTAATTATTATATGATATATCTGAACAAAAGCTATTGAATTTGTGCTTGCTCGGTAAATTCAACTCTGACTCTTGAACCTACCATTCATGTCAAATCAATAATACAAGACTGTCTCTATTGCTTATAAATTGTAATTATCAGTTAATCATAATTAAGTGATATGGTACAAACATTATGTCAAATCAAATTTCTTATAAATGCATCATTATGGCTAATTAAACCCCCTCCTTATGAATCTATTATTGTGTCAAATTAAATCCCTTTTTTACCTTATAAAAATAAAGTGCCTAGCTATGGGCTATAACAATATAGGATTGTGATTGTCATGACATTATTAGTAGCCTAATAAAACAATTTTTGTTAATAAAAACTTACACGTAATTAAAATTCTGAAATAGCACTCAATATCAATTAAAACCATATGATCAGAAAATTTTCATATTAGGAAAAAAAAATTGATATTGAAAATACCCCACCATTATTTAATTGATAAAAATGACAAAAGAAGGATCTAAGGACAAGTCTTTCTTTAATACACCTAATTTTCCTCCATCAACTAATTAACAAAAATTAATTGGATTTCTAGAAATACAATAAAAGAAAATGACTCAAGAGAAATTCAGATCTATCATATTTTATCCAAAAATAATAATAACAACAATATATTGCGTTTTCTCTCAACTAGAATCCGATAAGATAAGATATGCACAAATGGTATATCTATCTTTATAAAAGTAGAGAAATTGTTATCCTCCTCTTAAATATAGAGTCGCTTCTGTTAAGAAAGGCTTTACCTTAACATGAGACTTTTCAACACGTACATAAATTTAATTGATCGAGATTCCAATATAAATATTGAACACGAGATGAAAAATTAAAAAATTGTAAATAAAGAAACATACGCATGCATGTCGTTTTAGAGGTTTCAACCTAGGCATGAACTAAACCACTTATACCATGTGTGTAATGGGAAGAGCACTCACAATAATATTATGTTGAGGTAATGGATTAGATAACTATGGGAATGACACCTGCTTTTCAACTTTTATTTATTTATTTATTTATCTGTCCGTGATGTCTGATTAAATTTTGATTCGCGTTGAAAAATCTCAAAAGATAAAGTGTATTCTAGCAAAGATGAGTCTATATTTCAAGAAGTTGCTTCGAGAGACAAGCATGAAGCACCACATCTAGATAAGTGACATTTAATTAAATTGATTCACCGAATCTTTCATGTACGAAAATGAAAGAAATGTCTATTATTCAAATTCGAAATCTTTGATTAAAACTTATTGATTTTAATAGAGTCCATGTCTTTCGATTTAGTAGAGTGAGAAATGTTTATTAAAAAATATATCAAGCCTATTCTTCTAAAAAAAATATTTAAATGTCTTTTTCATATTTCTTAAACTTCGGGTTCAATTAAATTATGTCACAAATTGAGATTTATAGTATATATATAAGTATATATGCAAGAGAAGTTTAGTCAACAAGTGTCGCTTTGGCCGAGTGGTTAAGGCGTGTGCCTGCTAAGTACATGGGGTTTCCCCGCGAGAGTTCGAATCTCTCAGGCGACGATATCTTTTTTGCATTTTTCGACTCAATTAAGTCGATGCTTTCTCGATTAATTTTATGAAATATTTGTACTTTGTAGAAGATTTTCGACTCAATTAACTATTAAGTCAATGCTTTCTCGATTAATTTTATGAAATATTTATACTTTGTAGAAGAAAAAAGAAGGGGATTCTAATCGTCTATTTTTCTCCTTTCTTTTTTGCCTTTTTCGACTCAATTGAGTTGATGCTATCTCGATTAATTTTATGAGATATTTATACTTCCTAGAAGAAAAAAGAAAAGAGGAATGCCCAGAATGATTGGTACCCTTTTTCTGGCTACTGGTTTATTCTTGTCCCACTTCTGCTTTCCTAGCCCTCGTAAGGCCTCTCTCATCCTTTGCTTATGCTGAATCGAGATTTAATTGATCTTTTTTGACCGGCGAGTGCAAATCAATAACTGTGAAACTAGCTCTGGCTTGATGACGGGAGATTCGAATCGCCTATTTATATCCTTCTTTTTCCTTTTAACTAGTAATTTGTAGGTACAATTTTTATATTACAAATTTACAAGTCAAACAGAAAGTCCCTTTCTAAAGCCAACAGACAATTCTTGTTTACTACAATTTGTATTTTGTAACATTTGTAAAACCCCAAGTTGACAAATTTTTTCCACTCAGTTTATGACCCTATGCTATGGTTCTTGTCAAAGTTGCACACTAATCTGCCATTTCAATGCTAATATTAATCCAATGAAGAAAACCCATCGTTTAAAAAACGATTCAAATCACAATATTACTGTTCAAAAAATTGCCACCAAAACCAAAGTTTCATCATCCAAAAGATTCAAAAACAAGCACAAATCAAAAGAGTATTCAAAACCCATCTCAGAATCTGAAGAAAACCTCCCAATACCTCAAATTAACACTACCCTTATAGCTTTCTTGGATAAAAATCCAATCTTGAGTCGAAATTTTTACCAAATTGATGCACTTGATCTTGCCCCACGTTTGCTTGGCAAGTTTCTTAGGAGGGATGGTGTTGTTCTTCAGATAACTGAGGTTTTTAATGTTGTTGATGTTCTTGATTTAATGTGTATTTGTGCTTCTTTAGATAACTGAGGTCTTATAATGTTATTGGTGTTCTTGACTTAATGTGTTTGTGCTGCTTCATTGTTAGGTTTTGATGTTATTGGTGTAATGTGTTTGTGCTGCTTCATTGTTAGGTTTTGATGTTATTGGTGTAATGTGTTTGTGCTGCTTCATTGTTAGGTTTTGATGTTATTGGTGTAATTTGTTTGTGCTGCTTTCATTGTTCTGAGGTTTTGATGTTATTGGTGTTCTTGATTTAATGTGTTTGTGCTGCTTTATTGTTCTGAGGTTTTGATGTTATTGATGTTCTTGATTTAATGTATGTTTGTGCTTCTTCATTGTTATGAAGTTTTGATGTTGTTGGTGTTCTTGATTAAATCTGTTTGTGCTGCTTTATTGTTTTGAGGTTTTGATGTTATTGGTGTTCTTGATTCAATGTGTTTGTGCTGCTTCATTGTTTTGAATAATGGGGTTGTTGTTCTTGTTTGATAGGTGGAAGCTTATAGGCCAAATGATTCAGCTTGTCATGGTCGATTTGGCAAAACAGCTAGGACTGCACCTGTTGTAAGATTCTAAAAGCTGATATTTTTCTGTCATTTGCTTTACATTAGTGGTGAATGCTGGGAAGAAGTGTTTGTAAAGTTTTTAGTTGTAGAGATAAGTAATGAAAATGTGCTAACTCTGTAAAAGATTAAGCTTTTAGATGAGCAGTTCTCTCAAGTTCGACTTTTTTCCTTCTTTCTTCTATATTCTAATCTGAAAATAATGCAAGATAATAGATGGGCTATGTTCTATTGCACGTGTACTCGTCCAGAATTATTAAAGTTGGAGACATGATGTGCAATGTCATAATGATATTGCTGTCACCTTACCCAAAGAAATGTTATTGCTGTCCTATGCTAGATATTGGTTTACCTAAACTATATGAAGGCTAACTCGTTATTTAATTCAAACTTTTACTAGCTGTTGGCACAAGTCTGCAGAGTTTCCAGAGAAGGCAGATTGCAGTTGCTTATAAGAAGTAATTAGATTGTTTTAGGGTGTGACTTAATGATATCATTGATTGTCTGAAGAAAACATCTAAAACCTTACGTAATTTTCTAGCTCGACATCTGAAGTATAATATTGATCCTGAGTTGGACATAATCTTTGGTGTGCTTAGTTAGTGGCTTTCTGGTGTATTACCTTTTGGAGCCATACGAAACATTTCAAGGTGTTTGTAACTGAGCTATTGTTCATTTCGTAGTAGCATTGTGATATGACATCGATTAGCATGGGTGTATGTTATAGAGCATATAGGGCTGCGCCTTCTATATTTTCTAATGATTTGTAATTGATAGTTTGGTCCTGGTGGTCATGCATATGTCTACCTCTGCTACGGTCTCCACATGATGCTCAATGTTGTAGCAGACAAGGAAGAAGCTGGAGCAGCTGTATTGATTCGTTCCTGCGCTCCCATCTATGGTAAATTGAATTACATACTCCTACTTTCATGTTCTCTAATTTTCTTTGCTTTGCAGTTTAATATGTTCTATTTGATTTCTTTAGTCCCAGTGCAAGGCAATATGTGCACTTCCCCTAGTATCCCACTTTCTTGTAGTGATCTCTTCACTCTTTGAAGCAACATTTCCATTTTGACCGATTTACATTTGTGGCATTAGTGCATCTCAGAAAACAATTAGATGGTAGTACAGGGTAGTTAAATGCATCCATCGAAAAGTTACCGCAGCAGCTATAGTTCTTGTCTGGTTCTTCTAATTAACTAATACTTGTCTGTTTTAATTGATATCATCAACCAATATCAAGATAGTTAGAGGTATGGCCAGGGAAGAATTACACCAATATAACTATTTTAATATCCCGAGTACACCTTGATACTTCTAAAATTGTCACTTGTAAATAATTTAGAATTATGATTCATGCGTTGGAGTTCCCATTATTGCGTGATAAATGAACCTTATTGAACAGAAAAACCAAAAAAACAAATGCTTGCATGCTAAATGGCAAACAAGTTATATAGAACACATTAGCATTGACACACACTACCCTACTTACGATGATCTTTTTTCCCCTTCTCGGGAAAAAAGATGATGATCTTTCCTCTCAAGTCCTGCATTGTTGGACTAGTATATTATCTCTAACAAACTAAGCTGAAATGCTATTTTAGAGTTCTCTTTCAATAATTATAAAGTAAACTCTGCAGGTCTGGGTACTATTCAGCAGCGTCGGGGTTTAAAAACTGAGAAACCTGTTCTTCTTGCAGGTCCCGGAAAGGTAAGTTATGATATTCATTGGGTATACTAAGTTGCTTGTTTAACGTCATTGTATTGATCAGGCCTTTCTTAAAGATAACCAAAAGTTTATTTGCTTTACTTGATTTAGATCCCATGTGAAAAGAGTGTAGCTCTGAGAATTTAGCTATAGAGCTATATTAAATTTCTCACTATAGTGGTATTGTATTGCTCCTCTCGAATGTCTTATATTCTCCACATTAAATAGATTTGGTGTCCTTTTTATTCTCTTGTTCTTGTTATTTAACGTGAATATTATTCCTGGGTGGGATTATTTCTTCCTAACAACGTAATACCAGAGCCATGACAAACAATGGTCCACTGTCTTTTCAGTACCACTGTCTCACAAAAGAGAATTATTAATATCGGTGCCTACGAATGAAAGTCATTCTTGGCTCTCAAATGTATGAGAGATTGTAGACTAAAGGTATGCAAAACCCGGTAAATGAGGAGGCTCTGCCTCAAAATGAAAAAGATGTCTTGGATAAAGATAACGAAGAAGGATCAACAAGCCTTCTTAAAACCAAAGTATCCTACCCTAAAGATATGAGATGCATTAATCGCGACTTTTTTATTTAAGATTGTAACAAATTATCACAAACTTGCTTTTACATGATAGTGTTACTTTGTCTCTGTGTAGGTTGGTCAAGCATTAGGACTATCAACAGAATGGTCTAGCCATGCTCTATACACAGCCGGTAAGCATTCTGTTGTTCCATCTTACAACGTTTAGCAACTAGTATATGAATCTCCCGCGTATTCTTATGCATATGACAGGCGGTTTAGAACTCTTAGATGGGCCAGAACCAGAACATATACTAGTTGGTCCAAGAGTTGGTATAGAGTATGCTTTGCCAGAACATGTTAATGCATTGTGGAGATTTGCAATCGCCGGTTCTTCATGGATCAGTGCCCCAAAAAAGACTCTCAGACCTCTTTAGCTCACCAATGAGCACCATGAACCCGTCCCCTCCTCCCACCGGGGGTGGGGGGGGGGGCAGAAAGTGAGAAAATAATCAAGTTGTTGTCTATAAGTGTACAGGATTTTTAGTCCCCTCCTTTCAATTTACATCCTTTTTGTGTATATTTTGGTTGATTTAGCATATAACTCAATCATGTTCTTGGTTATGTGGCTTATAAATATGCCTCATTCTGTTGGATTATCTTTACTAATTACAACAATAACAACATACTCCGTGTAACCCTATAAGTGGGGTCTGAGGAGGGTGGTGTGTGTACTCATCTTTACTCGCAAGATATTTATTCATCTTTCATTTTATTTAATGTTTGTATGCAAATTATGTAAAAATTCACAAACAACCACCTTTTAGTCCATGCAATTGCAAAGTAGTTGTGGTTATGGAGTTTTAATTTTTAACCATAGAATTTAGTGAGTGGTACCAAATCTTTTTACGGATTGCTTCTTTCGCCTCTTTCACTATCAAAGTGTCTATGATACCAGTTCATATTTGGTTACCCGTGGTTGTCCCCCTTTTTTGGTTGAGGCTCGACATTTGATTCCACTTGCCTCTACTTTTCATGTCAAGCGTACAAAATCTAGGATAGTGAGATTTACTTCTAAAGATACGCCATGATTATTTTTTGAAAACATGATTGAAATGTGGCGACCAATAGACGTTATTTCATCTTTATCAATTAGTTCTCGTATTTATGGAGCCTTATACATGCAAACTGGTCTGAACACCACCGTTACAAAAAGGAGGTATGCTGCTCTCAGAATATTTAGGTTGTTAGGATAGGATTTTGGTTGTTTGTGAGTTTTCTGCAAAACCTATTTTGAATTCACATGAAAAAAATTAGTTGGTTGCAAAAAGCCAAGAAAGATGCTTTTGATGACAAAATAAAACTGATAACATTGTTTTTATTGTTGTCCTTTTCATTGATTTCATTTAAAAGTACTGAAAATATTAAATTAAGGAAAAACATAAAAGGGTGGTCCTGATGATTGCTGGTTGGGCTATCAATTCATTAAATTGTCTCTGTGTGAATATATTGTCTTTCCCGTATTGAAGTCTCGACTAAATTCAGATCGCACACTGCAGGGCTCATTTAGAGGTGGCGCTCCCAGCAAGATTTTCTTCATATCCAGAGCTTAAACTCGAAATCTATGATTAAGGGTGGAATAGTCTCATCACTGCACAATAATTCATATCGGTAATATACTATGTCTTTATAAGCCAATTTCATTTCTTTTATAGTTTGGAAAAATTGAAACATAGCAACATTTTGGTTTCAAAATATAGCGGAATACATTGTATCTGTATGCATATTAATAGTAAAATACACCGTCTTCGTGCACATAATAAGTATATCTGCATGTATATAGTATTCTTGTAGTAGAATGGAACGTATTGGGTTGTGTAACAACAATGAAATATATTATGTCCGTGCACATAATAAGTGTATCCACGTGTATATAATATCTTTTTCACACATACATATTATAAAACCTCAACTATCGCCATAATATATATGTAATTTTTTAAAAATTATAACAGATAATAAAAAGACTGAATTATTTTTTTATACATATATATGATATATTATAACATCTTAAAGGCTCTTTACATAATTTCTGACTCCGCTATTGCTTACAATATAATATTAATTTAACCATGTGAGCGTTGGTTCATGTCTTTGTCTTCTTAAAATAATTTTTGCCAAATGGATGTATTAAACATATACAGATGAATGCATCTAAATTTTTGTGTTTGGTCGTTTGTTATTTATTTGAGATAATAACAAATATGTTGAAAAGTAAAACTTTATGTTTTTATTTTTATTTTTATTTTTATTTTCTAATTTAATTTCCATTGGATTGTTGTTAAAAGAATCTATTTGGTTTAAATTAGTTCAAAGTTGTACCTACCTCATCTACCCAAATAGGAAAAATACAAGAGGGAATATAAATAATAGAAGACCAAGTCCCCACACAATAATTAATGGTATTTTCTTTTTTCTGATTTTGTCTTTTTCATGGTTAAGGAAATAAAAAAAAATAATCTATATAGACGATATTTATTAGTTGAAATATATATTATTATTTTTACTTATAGAGAAATCAGAATTTTCAATGTGAATGTCAAAATATAAAAATGTAAATATGAATATCATGTCAAGAGGATTCAAACATATCGTATATATACATAAAAAAAAACTTGTTTAACCTTAAATGAATTTATGTAGAGTAACATGATCGGTAAAGATTTTATATTGTCGATTAGTGATGGAGTTATAATTTTCATTTCCCCTTGTGTTATTAGTCAAGTTGGCACTTTTTGTAGGTGTTATTTAGACTTTTCGAGATTTATATGTCAGGAGAAAATATAACGAACTTCTAATATTTTTTATTTTATTTTATCTTTTCTATAATATTAATTTGAGATGAATTTATATGGAGTACTAACATAATTAGTAAGGATTCATGTAACTCATCAGTAGCAAAGATAGTCAAAATAAAAAGAAGTAAACACATGAAGAAGTCCAAATGATTCAACGTCTATTTATCCAAACTTTGTTTTAGTACATTGGTATAGCCGATTCTGGTTTGCTCGTGAGTTGGGACTGAGGCGTAGTTGTTACTATTATTATATAAAAATAGTCTTTTCAAATTATATACTAAGTCAAAATGAGCATCTGGACTTCCACAAGTATATATGGTCTTTCTTAGCGTAATATTAACGTTGTTTCCTCTTTTTGATTTTCTAGTCTTTCAAGTGTTTTCAACAAAGACCATAGACTTATAAGAGTTTAATCTTTGGTTATTTAACTCTAAGTGTTAAATTTAAGTAATATCATCTAAGTTTTTATTTTACAAAATATGGCTCCTGGTGGTGGTGTTAGTAGTTGCAAAGAACTTGTAGAATCATGGCAAAAAATTTCAAGATTTGATACAACAAAGACACATGATGAGTTTGAGAAAAGTATTACATGTATTGGTGAAAAGTTTCGAAAGTGTTCAATCCATGAGTTGCTTGAGTGTCCAATTTGTAGAAGGTCCATGTATCCTCCATTTTACCAGGTAAATACAACTCCTATTTATTTTTATGATAGTGGTGTCCGGGCTAGGTTTCGTGTATCTCATCTAATTTCATGGGATACTTGTCACCTCCTATCAGCAATAAGTACCAGGTAACTCTGTCCATCAAGGCTAGGACAGATGAGAAGAATCATACTGTTGTTGTTAGTTTACATATGATGTAACTGGTTAACTATGTTGCTTGTACTTTTCGAAAATATTGTCTTTTAAAGGATCTGACATAGGTGTGACAATATTTTTTTAAAAAAAATTTGGAGAGTCTAAACAACATAACTGACAATAAATTCTTTATAGTGTTATTTTCTTAATGGTGGTGGCCGTGTTCAGGCCGGGCCGTATCTCTGTTGTGTTAGCCCGTAGTTTAGGTATCTCTGGAAGGTAGGGAGTGTGACAATGTATACACTTCCCTTTACTTCATAGGACCTTCTCATCAGTTGTAGGGTTTGGTAATCCCAAATTAAAAGGCCTCATCACTAAAAGCCCAGCTCGCGAGGCGCCTTTCTCACTTTCGGGTTCCAAAACCTCTTCTCCCTCTTGTGACATGCTATGTTTCCCTTCTCTATTCCCAAGTAAAGGTTGAGTGCCACGCATCAGTTTGTGGATCGCGTTATTGTGTACACCTCGACTATTCCACCAAATACTAACCACCAGCACATATATCGAGTAACCAATACTTTGGTAGATAGAAAAATTTCATTCTTTATTTGATTCTTTTCATCTCACATTCATTATATACACAATCTTTGTAGTGCCCAAATGGTCATACACTATGCACAAACTGCAAAATTGAAGCACAAAATTGCTGTCCAACTTGCCAAGTTGAACTTGGAAACATAAGGTGTTTAGCCTTAGAGAAAGTAGCAGAGTCACTGGAATTGCCCTGCAGACATCAAAATCTTGGCTGTCACAAAATATTACCTTACCATCGAAAGCTCAAACACGAAAGACGTTGCAAATTTAAGCCTTACAACTGTCCTTACGCGGGATCAGAATGCTCGATAAAAGGGGACATTCCAACACTCATGTTGCATCTCAAGGAGGATCACAAAGTTGATATGCATACAGGATGCACGTTCAATCATCGATATGTTAAATCAAATGCACAACAAGTTGACAATGCAATATGGATGCTAACAGTAAGTTGAAACAGAGTATTTTCTTTTGTTTTTACCAAATTTTCTGTCCTAAATAAGGCTCAATGTTCCTCGAATTGATCTCTTAGTTGTTGAAAAGTGTTGCCTAAATAAGGAAGTACTCGAAAATGGACTTTTTTGAGTCCATTTTTTGTTGGATAGACGGATTCACATCTCTTATGTTATGGTTCCTTGATTGCACACTAACATGTTTCACTCAAATGCAGGTTTTCGACTGTTTTGGAAGACAATTCGTCTTACATTTTGAGGCGTTTTCACTAGGTATGACACCGGTATACATAGCATTTCTACGATTCATGGGAGAGGACAACGAGGCGAAAATGTTCAACTATAGTCTAGAAGTTGGTGGTTTTGGCCGTAAGTTAACATGGCAAGGTGTTCCTAGGAGTATAAGAGACAGTCATAGAAAAATCCGCGATTGTCAAGATGGACTTATTATTCCGAGAACCTTAGCATTTTTCTTCTCAGGTGGGAATGGAGAAGAGCTTACGTTGAAGGTTATAGGTCGTATATGGAAGGAGCATTCGACTAGTTAACAATGCCTAGGCAATTGTATAGTGTCGACTCTTCAGAAGAGAACGGCTGTGTTTGGTATGGGGGGAAACGTTTTCCCCCGTACCAAACACAAACCAAAACATGTAAGTTGGAAGTCATAGTACTCCAATTTGAATGATGTAAAAGATACTAGTACTAATTTGAATGAAATAAAGTTTTGATTTATTCATTTGAAAAAATATGTCATTCTAACCTTTCATTTCTTGTCTAAAAAGTTGAATTTTTCAGCCAAGTTCTCTTTATAAAAGAAATGGTCAATAAGCAATGACGGTATCTGAAAAATAAGTATCACATTTTTCCAATCTCGAAAGAGGGTCAATTTAGTCCTTCCCCTTCCCCTCCCTGATAACTCAACAAAAACTATGAACCTCGAATTGTAACTAGTCAGACGTCACTATAACAATAATCCTTTTTATTCTAACAACATTTTTTACTAAAACGATCTCTTTTTTTTGGAACTGGTTTTTCATGTTATATTATATTATAAGTACTTTCCACGGACTCTACCTATGAGATTATACCGATAAAAGAAAGTGCATGATAATAATTGAAAATATAGGGACGTGCAAAGAGAAGGGAATCAGCACTATAATTATTTTATTTATTAGTACGTAGAAATGTGTTGGTTTTAATGGTTTAAAGACTCCATGCAACTTTCCCGTTTTAAACATAAAAAAACAATTTTTTTTCCATTAACACAAAGAAAAAGAAAAGAAAATTAGCAAAATAGCAAAAACCAAAAAAAAAAGAAAGAGAAATGCAGCAATGAAACAAATCTCTTAATTCTTCCATGATTGATTGCTCTTCTTTTCCCTAAGATTTTTGGTATGTAACATCTTTCATATTTAGCAATATAAAATATTGTGTTTCATCGAGTTGTAATTATGTCAGTAACAACGGAGCCATATCGATGCAAGGGATTTCAATTCTTTGTTGAAAAATTATATACTATATATAAATAGGGCAAAAATGATTTTTTGTTGCATATAGTAGTTGAATACCATTGTTAAAATTCCTGGCTACGCCCCTAATAATCAATTGGTGGATAGTCGTCTAATATAATGTTGTCCTCATTTTCATGATTGACAAAATATGTTTGTATTGTTTCAATTTTTTTTGTTGTTGTTGTTGAAAGTGTTTTAATTAATGTTTTCTATTTTTTTCCTAGGAAACTCTGTTGTGCATCATATAAAATTCAATTTCATAGTTGAAATTTATATGGATTGATATATAAAACCAACATTTTGGAAGAGATATTGAACCTTCCATAATTGAACAACAATGTCTTGCTGTGGAGGTGGAGAAGAAGACGTTTACAGCGGCGGTCCGCCATCTAACCAAAATACAGCCCCTCCTAGAGCTGGCAATCCCTACGCTGGTGGTGGTACATTTTTACTCGGAATTATTTTTACCAGTACTCGATGTTTACATCAAATCAATAAGTACAAAGACACGCATCTTATCATATTACTACTTTTTTTAGAAAGTTGGAGCATTAGGTTGTTGTTAGGGGAAGTTACACATTTGGTCGATCAGTCAAAAATATTTACAAACAAGCTGATATACACTAGTTATACATATATTATACATCTATCGACTATTAGGATATGATGGATTCTAATAATGTTAAGTTCATTTTTTTGGTGTTGTAGTTAGTGACAGAGCAGAGCCAAGGGGTGGTACAAGAAATGGAACTCCACAGAAAGTTTTACCAATCGAGATACCGGTTTTACCCTTGGACGAGCTAAATAAACTGACTGGTAACTTTGGTCAGAAAGCTTTGATCGGAGAGGGATCATATGGACGCGTATTTTTTGCTAAATTGAGCAATGGACAGGAAGCAGCAATCAAAAAGTTGGATACTAGTTCTTCACCAGAACCAGATTCCGACTTTACAACACAGGTGAAGTGATGAAGCCAGAAATTTCAATAAAGGGATATTCAAAGTTTGATGTATATGTGTAAAGAGTAGCGTTTGAGCTATATATACAGTATGATTTTCCGAGGATGGATGTTAAGTCTACATGAAATTTGATTGTTTTTTCCTTGTCTATGCAGTTATCAATGGTTTCAAGGCTTAAGCATGAGCATTTTGTGACTCTTATGGGGTATTGTCTAGAAGCAAACAATAGAATCTTGATATATGAA
>JAJOOR010029816.1:0-15219 GCA_036250505.1 Solanum acaule | reverse complement strand
CAAGCCATCCGACAAGGCAACGACCTTGAGTTCCTAGTTGTATAGGCAACAACTTTCGTACCTCTTGCATATTGATTGGATCCTGTGAAAACTTGAAAACTAGAGCTTGATGTAAACCTTCTTCCATAGTGTATTGATTTATCTCCTCCACTGTAAATGTAATTGTAGGTTCTCCATGAATGATGTCTATAGATTTCAGCTTTGTTGTTTTCAAGTTTTGTCCAGTTTGGACTGAATTTAGACGTGCTGCATAAGTTGCTTCTGGATTAGAACTAGTGTTAGGCTCTCCCACAGCCATATGCTGGGGAGAGGATGCGGCTATCATGGATTTTCTTCAAGGCGACATAGTTCGCAGAAGAGAAGAGAGAGCAGCCGGCCCTAGTTTTCTTTACCTTTTTAAAAGTTTTTTTGGCTAGGCTCGGTTTGGTTACCAATGCTCGTTCCAAGATAGTCTTTGAGCTAAGTTTTGAGTAATTATCTCAAACCACAGAAAGAAGTACGTTTTTAAACATAAAAGCTAGTATTATATTTTGGGAGTAGTATTGAACACCAATATGGGGGAGAGTTCAGACAACTCACATCCCCCATAAACCATGTAGCCATTATGGGTAGAAAAGGGTCATACTTTTTAGATGATTCCTTTAGTGCTTTTTAGCATAGACTACTGGATCTACTTAGTAGTTCAGGTTCTATACCATCGGCAGGTATAGGACGGCTCTGGCATCGTGAGGCAAAATGATGTATCATCACAATAGCTCTTAAGTGATGGTTGTTGGTTAGAGAAACTCCACATAAGTAATTGTATTCTTATATACACAATTTATTGTATTTTTACATACATTTCAGAGTTATATGTATCTTTGCATACACACAGAGTTGACATCATGTTTTAAACAACTTTTCTTTATATTGCACTTGTTTATAAACTGCTTTATATTGAAATGAGTTCAGTTATGTTGAGTTGAGTTGAGCCAGGTAAGTTCTTCAGTTCCTTTCAAGCTTATTTCTTGTTTTAGAATTCCCCTCGCATACTTGTACATTCAATGTACTGATGCCATTTGGCCCGTATCTTATTATGATGCAGACACAGGTAACCAGGATCATCCAGTGCCTCGTTGATCCAGTTGAGCATTCAGAGTCAGTTGGTGAGCCTCATTGCTTTTCAGAGGGCTCATTTGTTATCATTTGTTTTTTAGTATTTCATTTGTTAGGATGAATGGGGGTCTTATCCCGACATCCATCTCAGTTGTTTTAGAGGCTTCATAGACAGTCAGATGTTAGTTATTGAGTTTCTATTTCCTGTTTTAATGGTTGAGACTTGAGTTGCCACTTTTGGCCAGTGAATGTTATCTTGATACCTTATAAGTGTTTATTGAGTAGTTCAGTTTACTTTAAAAGTATTTTTCTTCATGAGTTAAATCCTCCGCTGAGTAAGTAAGCCAGGCCAAGGGTTCGCTTGGGGCCAACAATGGTTCTCGAGTGCTAGTCCCGCCCAGGGTGTAGGCTCAGGGCATGACAATATTCTTCAAAGTGCATACCATGTAACACCAAAACACATTCATTACAAAATGCATACCATTTTACAAAAGACTCATTTAGTATGAGAAAAAATAATTTATGATACGTAGGCATATGCCATAGAAAATATGATTTTAATCATATAACATATGTGCTAACATTTTTATGAATACAATATATAAGCACATGTTATGTGAAGCGCATAGAGTATAAGCAATGGATATGGATAAAACAACTTCTATGAACATATAATATGAATAGCATTTAAGTACATAATCCAAAAGGGACACATGACATGTAACTATCATGTTTTATGTGACATGTGATATATTAGCACATAGATTATAGTTTTTTTAATAGAAAAACACATTTATGTCCTATAGACGATAAATCATATATCATTTGATTAGTTAAAATTCAACATACTAATTACGCAAAATTTTGAAAAAAATATATAATACACAAACAAATTACCCACGAGGCATGTGGCATATAAGCTGGTGGCTTACAACATCTATAACATATATACAATCTATGAATCATTGACTTGTAGGTGTGCATCCTTTAACATGTATGGACGTAGTATGTAATCTATTATTTTATGAACCAGGTAAGGCATGAGAAAAAGAAGATTGTGAGGACTTATATTACAAAATATATAACATATAATTATGTTCTCTATGAAACAAATAACATTTTTATAATAATTCATACCATGCATAGCCTATAAACAAACAATCTAGAATGTAAATAACATAGAAGTTATTATTAAAAAATAAAATAAAATTAAGCATGTGTTGATACCTTTATGAAATACATAACATGTAAGCATATTATCTATATCTATAAAAAAAACAAGTGATGTGTAAGGGAGGTATGAGGCCTATTGGCTATATTTATACGTATGAGACAGAGTTGGCCACAAGGTGGTGAATATGATGCCATTAGATAACGAAAGACATCACCATTGCTAGCATTTGATTGGGTATGCCATGCCTTTGCATTTATATTCATGACATGCCATTACTCGAGCATACCATGCATATTTGATTACTATGAGGTCAGATGTCAGCCATGAAGGCTATAAGACTTTCAGTTTCAAGTGGTATCTATATTGCCTTTTTACTACATCTATTTATTATTTTACTTTCCGCCTTTCATAACAATATATTTTCATTCATAATGACGTCCCATTGCCTAGGGATGTTGCATTCGTGTTGTAGGTTCAAAAGGAGGTCTTGATCAGCCTTTGCAATGGAAGTGTTAACTTAGCTGAGGAGTGGTAAGCTCCAATCTTCCTAGAGAAGCTGGTTGTCTATAGGTTTTGTGTACTTGAGTTTTATATATAATTGTTGGTATAGTTGTGGCCTTTTTCAACTAGTTGAGTTGTAGTATTCTTAAAAACTTGTGGATGTACCTTGTTGGGTTGTCTCAGCTTCCATTTATAACCTTGTCAAATTATTGTACTATATGATTTCAGTTGTCGTCTCGGCTTGCTAGTTCTTTATCAGTTATGATGGTATTATCGATCCTTTTATTGTGTCATTAATATTTTTGTGAGTCCAGTTATCTCGTTTCAATAGTTAATTGTGATGACCTTGTTGGGTCTCATTATTCTCTTTCTATTATGTTTTAGTGGCTAGTTCGGTCGAATAAGGTACTAGGTGTCAGTTATGCCTCCCCTAGTTTGGGGCGTCACAAACTTGGTATTAGAGAAGGTCGTGTCCTAGGGAGTCCACAAGTCGTGTATAGTAGAGTGTTGCTTATGGGTGTATTGTGCACCACACTTATTAGGAGGCTACAAGGCATTTAGAGGTAGTTACTAATCTTTCATCATTTAGATCGTGCAGTAGAGCTAAGTCAAGGGAGGTTACTTCTAATTCACACTCAACATAGTGTCATATAAATTTCGTCTATTAAAGGTGACCTTATATTAGGCGAATAGGTCAAATGTTAACTTTTTCAAGGAGACATTTTCTAGCATATGACCCTTTGTTTCAGGGATGACTTCTATAGGATGTGTGACTAAGAATATGTACTCAATTTAGGTGTAAGAATGTTCAATTGTATTATAAACATTGTGGCCTTGTGAACATTTTAATATATTTCATGTGATTATAGCTATCCTTGTCGCCTCAATGGGCTTTATAGGAATTGTTATATATCTATTGTGAATTACTGATTTAGCTAAGATTATTGTGCTACAATTTTTTTTATTTATTATTATGGCCTTGTTGACCTGGACTTTGGTAACCAAGCTATATTTGTTAATTCAAGCTTACGGTATATGTGCAATGAAGTTCACAACTAGGCTACTGCTCTTCTTAGGGATAAAGGAAATATTTCATAATTTGCATAAGTATTAGTTATCTAGTAAATTAATTTAATAAAAGGTCATATATACGTCTATTATAGTTTACTTGGTTATATGATTATGTGTGCTATGTGCCTTATAGAGTTATTACTTGTTTCTTGATTCATAAATTGCTAGTTATATATTATTTTTCCTTCTATATTCTGTAGATCATTTATTTTACGATATTGGTATGCTATGTAATTTATTCATGAAGAATGTACTACATGAGACAAATTTCTTATATATAGAAAATGACTATATTTTGTATTCAACCTATATGCTAGATATGTTATAAATTATAAATCATGATAAAGATGACTTTATTGAATATTTTGTAGCTTGTCATAACATTAGATGCCTATAAAGGTAAGTCATAAAAAAAAAAAATATGAATATAATACAGTACATTTACATGCAATATTATATTAGTTATGTGTTTCATGACATAATGTTATACATAGTACTTCATAGTACTTTCTTCATAGGTTCACTAGTTTGATTATTAAATGACCTTTTGGAGGTTAATAATGTATACATTATTTGTACCGCTGACCCTATTTCTATAATTGTATGTAAATGTAAATCATTAAATATATGTCACGCCCTGAGTCTACAGCCTGTACATGGCCGGCACTAGAGAACCATTGTTGGTCCCCAAGCTAACCCTTGGACTGACTGACTACTTAGCGGAAGATTGACTCAAGCATTTAAAGGCTTAAAACAGAAGTGAATAATTAAAACTGTAAAATGCTCAACTCATACAGTCTTAACAATACTGAATGCAATAATAATAGTTTGCAAAACATCTCAAAGGAAAATAGGGTATTGAGAGACTCATCAACTCTATCTATATACCTATGAAGCCTCTATAGTTTAACATGGATGTCGGGACAAGAACCGCGACACCCTAAAATGACTAAAATGGAAAGAAAAGTTGAGTCCTTCAGAATGTAAGAGGCTTACCAAAAGCTAACTAGAGGGCAAAGTGGTATCAACGAAATACTTGTTGATGATCCTGAACACATGTATCTGCATCATAAAAGATGTAGGTCGACTGACATCAATACATTGAATGTACGAGTATGTAATATAGCCGAAGTGAAACAACTGAAAGAAAGGACTGCAATAGATAAAGATATTCTCAAGCTAAATGTATAGAAATAAAGGAACTAAATCATTTACAACTTTACAAGTACTTACTCATTTCTAAAACTCAGCATAATAAGTGATATAGTAAAAAAATACTTTAACTCTATTTGGGAGATTTCTAATCGACAACAATCACTATGAGCTATGTGATGATACAACATCTCGCCCACGCTAGCAGAACTATCATAGACCGTGCCGGGGTATAGAACCTCTCTACTAAGTGCATTCACTAAGTAATAATGATTCATCTAAATAGTATGATTCTTTACCTATGTTAACAAACATGGTTTATGAGGATTTTGAGTTGTCTGAACTCATCCTCATATCGGTGCTCAATACTATTTCCAATAATATACTCATGCTAAAATGTATAAAGCATACTCTTTCTCTATTTTGATATAATTACTTAAAATAACCTCTTAAGAGAGGTAACTACACTAAAATATCTTTGAAGAAATCAAAGTTTTTCTTTTCTCAATGTAAAAATAATACATTTGGAAATCAATTAGTTCCCTTAAACTTTACTAAAAATTATCTCCGTAAACTTTACTCAAAACTCTTATTTACTTTCTCAAAAAATCAGTTTAAGACAATTGTTTGGTTAAAAATATTCTCAATAATAACTCAATGAATGCTCAATTAAAACTCAACAATAGGGTTCATTATGAAAAATAGACATGAACAATCAACTCAAGAATCTCAATGCAAGGTATAACAACTCAATAATTAGGAAATAGAATTTAGAACTCATCTAAGAAACTCATCTCAAGAATTATAAAAACTAAAGATATAACCCTAGATTAATCTTTACTTATAGAAAAATATATGTAGGGCATGGGGATGAACTCAGTACATCACTAAGATAGTCTTCCATACCTAGAAGAACAAAGTTCTTGGCGAAATCGATGAAACTCGAAGAATCCTTTAAACCCTAGATTTTCTCCTCTTGGAACCTAACTCTAATGACTTGAAGTGTTAATGAACGTAAAAGAACTGACTAACACTTTCTAAGCGCTTAACTAGGTGTAAAACGTCATGGTTTAGACTTAGAATTAAAATGACGTAGCTTAAGTACCAAACACATAGTGGAAAAACCAAAAGGACCCCAACTTCAAAACTGACAGATTGCCCTTCAAGGAATGCTTCACGGACCATTTAAGGCTCCACGTCCCATGAAACTCTACATAGGTCGTATTGTAACTCCCCGGAAATTAGTAAACTAAACTAGAGCCAAAAGCTAGGGTTCTCGAGGGTGATGTTGAGAATTAGAGTCGTAGATGAGACTTTACGTGCTTGGAATGAGGGGCTTAGTAGTTGAACGTCAAGGTACGTGTTAAACCTCGTAGCTTAGAAGACCATTTGGAGTTTGGTTGAGCATAGGAAGGATAAATACCAAGGCAAAGGGGCATGCCTAAACCAAGGAGCCAAGGCTGCCCAACCTTGGCAAGCTACTGCCCAAGGGTCCATGGCCACCTTCATAGCCAGTGGTCTTGACCACGGTCCGTGAAGACCCCTTAGAGTCATGGGAGGCAAGGTCCTTAGGCCTAGCTACTACCTAAGGAACCACGACCCATTGGCTTGACCACAGATCGTGGGAGGTCTCGTGGTCTTCCCTTAGCCTCAAAGAGGTTTGCCAAGCTAGGGAGGGTCACTGTTCAAGGGACCACGGGCCGTGGTGCCCTTTACGGACCGTTTAAGTGGACGTGACCCCTGGCAAGGGGCTGCCTAGTTGAGGGGTTTTTAGTAAATTCCTTTTTAAATGATTTTAATTAGGGGTCATTTTATATGGATTTTAAACACCTATATAAGGTATTTTAAGTTATTAGCCTCCAATTTTAAGTCACTTTATACAAGACCCAAATCAAAACCCCAAATCACTCCTCTCTCTTGAAAGACCTCAATTGAAGAAGAAGCTAGAGGTTGAAGCTAAGGTCAAGAACAAAGGTTCCATTGTTGAAGGCTTGTGCTAAGGCATTGATTAAGGTATTTTTAGCTTTTCATCTATTGCTTATTCCACCCATAGAGCCCTCTTAGTAATCCACCAATTGTAGATCAACAACCCAATTCTAATTAGGGTTCTTCTTACATTGTTGGTATGATTCCAATCTAGTGGATAATACCTAATTATGATCGATTTAGCTTTGTTTAGTGATAATATGATGAATTTATGTGATTTATATTGTAAACCCTAGTCTAAATTGATGAATGTGATATTTGTGGGTTTATGCCATTTGAGGTCAAATTGAAGGTTCAAAAGTGATTCTCTTAAATCAAGGACATGAGTAGTAATTGTTCAAGGTTAGGAACATGTAATTATGAATTGAACTAGACTTTATTGAATATGATGGGTCTTGACTTGTAAAGATGGAGTTGAGCCTTTATGATGAATTATGACTAAGAATCACCTAGTAATGATTTGTGTGATGAGAATTGCTTAAGATGAAACTTATTACTTGAATTTTTTGTAATCTAGATATGAATGATGATAGAATGAAAAAAATATTTGAGAGTAAGGCTTGTAGTCATGAATGTTGAATCACTAGGCCTTTGAGAGTAAAGTCAATGTGATGAATAGAAGTCTAATAAGTGGACTTGTGGTGAAAGGCCTATACTCACCTAATAAACTTTATGAATGCTTGAAAGTATGAAGTGATAGAATCACTTGAACATGGATTGGTTGTCAGGTATGTCCTTCCATGAGAAATGAGTGTTAAGCAAGGCTTAACAAGTAAACCTTGGGGTGTATCCTTGGCTCCAAGTGGATATTGACAATGAGATGGAATGGCACACAAGATAGGTTCCGGACTCCAAGAAGAAAGGAGAGCCACACCTAGTTGATGTGAGGACTATCCAAGTTAAAGGGGGAGGGGGGAGAACTCTTACATAGTAGAGTGTGGGTTTCCCAAAGTTAGGTCTCATGAGATGGAAGCCTTTACATAGTTGAGTTAAGGTTTGTAGTAGGAATCTCCATATCCAATGAACTTAGACATACTTGAAGAAGCATCTCATAGTGTTCTAAAGCATAATTGAACTAAGACTTACTTAATGAAGTACCTTATAGTGTTCAAGAGTATGAATGGACTTAGACATGCTTAAACTAGTATGTCATAGGGTCTATGTAGATGATGAACCTAGACATGCTAAAAGTAGTATCTCATACGGTTCAACCTAATGATGAACTAAGATGTGCTTAAGAGAGTACCTCATAGTGTTATAAAGTTAAAGAGAGGAAATAAGTTCCAAATCAAGAAGTATTAGTATGAGGACCTAAAAGTAGTACTTAGCATGACTAGTATTATGGGGTGCTATTCGTGCATTGCACAAGTATGACTTAGGGTCATTCAAGAAAGAGTTCTTATAAGTGATGTATTTTAAGATAGGGTTGTGCTATAGCAGCCTTCCATGATATGTTTGAATAAGGATGATAGTTCCCTTTTCCATATGAAGTAAGATAAAGAGTGAGACTAAAGGAGGGTAAGTATGACTATGTTGACTTCAAGGTGATAATTAGTGTGAATGGTATTATGGATGCCTTTCAAGCATTGCACTAGTGTGCTTTGAGGTTTCTTAGAAGTATGATACCCTTATGGTAAATAATCTTAAGAGTTGACCATGTATATAGACTATGATTAAGATGACTAAAAAGGGGTACTTGGCTTGGGTGGTATTATGGGATGTTATTCATGCTTTGCACTTGTATGCTTTTGAGTTACTTGATAATGGTGCTATTATGATTAGAGATGACTACGAGTCAATTATGCTTATAAGGTGCTTATGTTGAAAGCTTGGCTTATTATGATTCTGACTTATCTGCTATGCTCATTAACTATGTCTTATGTTGACTTAAGGTGGTATGATGCTTATGTTGGAGATTATGATATGACTATGATGATTATGCTATGACTAAGTTATTATCTCTTATGCTTATGTCGTATGTTGGCTAACCATTTTGAGATGCTCTTATGATGTTTTGCTAGCTTTCATACTTGGTACATTTTGTATTAATGCATATTGCCTACATTCTAATCAAATGTAGGATTTTGGAAATTTAGTTGATTGGCTAGGTTTCTAAGGTGCAAGAAGAGTTTAAGAATTGGTGAGTCCTCATAGCTTCGAGGACAAACCCCTTATTTTTCATGTATGTCATTTCTTTATGTTTTAGACATTTATGTGGGCTGTGTACCAAATCTTTTATTCAAGAGTTTTAATAGATTGTTTGAGACAAAGTTGTAGTAAAGACTTTCACTTGTTTATGAAAAATGTTTTTGATTGTATGGTTTTAAAAAAGTTTTAAATTTTCCCGAACTTTCTATGATCTTATGTTATGATATTGCTAAGGGCTTGTATGCGACCCCTTCAGGGTCAAGTACTCCATGTTATGTCTAGGGGGTACCCTGGGTCGTCACAAACTTGGTAATAAGAGCAAAAGGTTTAGAATGGTTCTAGGATTGTCTCAAACTACGTCTAGTAGAGTCTTGTTCATAAATGTGAAGTGCGCCACATTTATGAATATGAGGCTATTGGATGCTTAGGAAATTTCACTTCTTCATTCTCTAAGTCGTGCTATAGAGTATAGATCTAGTAGGTCTTTCCCCTAACCTTTGCCCTATGGTTTTCTAGGTTATGGCTAATACTAGGGCTAATGCTAGGAGGGATGAGAAAGACAATGGAGAACAAGATGTTCCTCCACAAGTTCCAAACCAAGCTCCTCCTCAAGTTCCAAATGACCCTCCAATTGGGAATGCCACTCTAGCGGAGTTTAGGGCTTCTATGCAATTTTTTGATCAAACCTTGATAGCGCAAGCCAATAGGGATGTTGTGGCTCCGACAAACCCAATAAGGGGGATGAGTGCTTCTAGAGTAAGGGAGTTTTTGAGGATGAACCCTCTGGAGTTTTATGGCTCCAAGATGGAAGAAGATCCTCAAGGTTTTATAGATGAGGTATATAAGGTGCTTACCATCATGGGCTTGACTACGGTAGAGAAAGTGGAACTAGCTACTTATCAATTGAGAGACATAACATAAATTTGGTATGAGCAATGGAAAAATAGTAGACCGATAGAAGTGGGCCCAATAGAGTGGGAAGGGTTCAAAGAAGCATTCCTAGATAGGTTCTTTCCCCTAGAGTTGAGAGAATGAAAGATGCAAGAATTCATTAACCTTCGTCAAGGAGGTATGAGTGTGAAGGAGTATGCTCTTAAGTTCACCCAACTATCCAAGTATGCTCTAACTTTAGTGGTGGACTCAAGGGCTAGAATGAATAAATTTGTGATGGGCGTGTCCGAATTGGTAGAAAATGAGTGTCGTTCGGCAATGCTTGTCCCTAGTATGAATATTTCAAGTCTCATGGTTCATGCCGAACAAATTGAGGAGCAAAAGCTTAAGAAAATGAATAGGGAAGGGAAAAGAGCTAGAACCGATAATGAGAATATTCCCAATGCTAAGTCTGATGAGCGAGGTAGGTCTAGGTCTAGACAATAATATTCCAGCCAAGACTCTCCATTTCCCAAGCATACTTTCACCGTATGTGGAAGGAGTCACTATGGTAAGAGCCTAGCCGGCATGGATGTTTGCTATGGGTATGGAAAGGATGGGCACAAAGTGAGAGATTGCCTGGTTCTTAAGGCTAAAGGAAGAGAGGGTAAGAAAGTAGACTCTAGTGGTGTTGATAAGGAGCCTAAAAAGAAGAATAGGTTTTATGTTCTCCAATCTAGAGAAGATCAAGAGTGATCTCCTCATGTCCCTTCCGGTATGTGTTTATGTTTTAGTAAATTTCTGGATTTCTTGTCTTTTATGACTTGTTATGTTGGACTTGAAGTTGTTTTTATTATGAGTGATGCTTCATTGTTGCCTTATGCTATGGATTATGTTTAGAAGAACTTATGTAGGCTTTCTCCCAGGAGGAAATAGTGTGCCTATCTAAGGAGGTCATTATGTGACTATGTGTTGCCATGATTTCCTTATATGCATGTTCATGAAAATGCTTAGGTCTTGTTAGAGATGACTAATGTGCATTGCTTCCTCATGTTGTAGTGCATTTTGTAGAGTTGCATATAGACTTCATGAGATGATTATATGAGCATGCTTTAGTTTGGAGTTGAAAGATTCCTCCTTGAAATGAATGCTTTTTTAGAGTAAATTGCACATGGGTTCCATGAGAGTATGTTGAGCATGATATAATTAGGAGATGGTAGTTCCTCCTTGAATATGACTAGTTATGAGAATGTCTTGCTTCAATGGTTTGTTTGATGAAGTTCCAACTTCCTTTAGTTGCATTGAGTATGTTTAATGGGAGTTGAAGTTTTCCTCCTTGTTTATGTGCATTAGGTATGCTGCATGCATGATGGGCTGTTAGTCTAGAGTCGTTTCATTTAAGAAATGTTTAGAATCATCATTCGAGGATGAATGTTCCCAAGGGGGAGATACTGTAACGCCCCAGAAATTAGTAGACTAAACTAGAGCCAAAAGCTAGGGTTCTAGATGGTGATGTTCAAAATTAGAGTCGTAGATGAGACATTACGTGCTTGGAATGAGGGGTTTAGTAGTTGAACGTCAAGGTACGTATTAGACCTCGTAGCTTAGAAGACCATTTGGAGTTTGGTTGAGAATAGGAAGGGCAAATACCAAGGCAAAAGGGCAAGCCTAAGCCAAGGGGCCAAGGCTGCCCAACCTTGGCAAGCTACTGCCCAAGGGTCCACGGCCACCTTCACGGCCAGTGGTCTTGAACACGGTCTTTGAAAACCCCTTAGAGTCATGGGAGGCAAGGTCCTTAGGCCTAGCTTCTGCCTAAGGGACCTCGACCATCACCACGACCTGTTGGCTTGACCACGACTCGTGGCCTTCCCTTAGCCTCAAAGAGGTTTGCCAAGCGATGGTCACTGGTCAAGGGACCACGGGAACCACCACGGGCCGTGGTGCCCTTGACAGACCGTTTAAGTGGGTGTGACCCCTAGCAAGGGGCTGCCTAGTCGAGGGGCTTTTAGTAAATTCCTTTTTAAGTGGTTTTAATTGGGGGTCGTTTTATATGGAGTTTAAAACCTATATAAGGTATTTTAAGCTATCAGCCTCCAATTTTAAGTCACTTTACACAAGACCCAAATCAAAACCCCAAATCACACCTCTCTAAAATATTTCTCTCTCTAGAAAGACCTCCATTGAAGAAGAAGCTAGAGGTTGAAGCTCAGGTCAAGAACAAATGTTCCATTGTGGAAGGCTTGTGCTAGGGAATTGATTAAGGTATGTTTAGCTTTTAATCTATGGGTTCTTCCACCCATAGAGCCCCCTTAGTAATCCCCCAATTGTAGATCAAAAACCCAATTCAAATTAGGGTTCTTCTTACATTGTGGGTAGGATGTGGGTATGATTCCAATCTAGTGGATAATACCTAATTATGATCGATTTAGCTTTGTTTAGTGATATTATGATGAATTTATGTGATTTCTATGGTAAACCCTAGTCTAAATTGATGAATGTGATATTTGTGGGTTTATGCCATTAGAGGTCAAATTGAAGGTTCAAAAGTAATTCTCGTAAATCAATGACATAAGTAGTAATTGTTCAAGGTTAGGAACATGTAATTATGAATTGAACTAGACTTTATTGAATATGATGGGTCTTGACTTGTAAAGATGGAGTTGAGCCTTTATGATGAATTATGACTAAGAATCACCTAGTAATGAGTAGTGTGATGAGAATTGATTAAGATGAAGCTTATTACTTGAATTTCTTGTAATCTAGATATGAATGATGATAGAATGAAGAAAAGCTTTGAGAGTAAGGCCTGTAGTCCTGAATGTTGAATCACTAGGCCTTTGAGAGTAGAGTCAATGTGATGAATAGAAGTCTAATAAGTGGACTTGTGGTGAAAGACCTATACTCACCTAATCTACTTTATGAATGCTTGAAAGTATGAAGTGATAGAATCACTTGAACATGTATTGGTTGTAAAGGACATTCTTCCATGAGACATGAGTGTTAAGCAAAGCTTAACAAGTAAACCTTTGGGTGTATGCTTGTCTCCAAGTGGATATTGACAATGAGATGGAATGTCATTCAATATAAGGTCCGGACTCTAAGAAGAAAGGAGAGCCACACCTAGTTGATGTAAGGACTATCCAAATTAAAGGGGTGGGGGGGGGGGGGAAACCCTTACGTAGTAGAGTCTGGGTTTTCCCAAAGTTAGGTTTCATGAGATGGAAGCCTTCACGTAGTTGAGTTAAGGTTTCTAGTAGAAATCTCCATATCCAATGAACTTAGACATGCTTGAAGAAGCATTTCATAGCGTTCTAAATCATAATTGAACTAAGACTTACTTAATGAAGTACCTCATAGAGTTTAAGAGTATGAATGGACTTAGACATTTTAAAAGTAGTATCTCAGAGGGTCCATGTAGATGATGAACCTAGACATGCTAAAAGTAGTATCTCATAGGGTTCAACCTAATGATGAACTAAGATGTGCTTAAGAGAGTACCTCATAGTGTTATAAAGTTAAAGATACGAAATAGGTTCCAAATCAAGAAGTAATAGTATGAGGACCTAAAAGTAGTACTTAGCGTGAGTAGTATTATGGGGTGCTATTCGTGCATTGCACAAATATGACTTACGGTCATTTAAGAAAGAGTTCTTATGAGTGATGTATTTTAAGATAGGGTTGTGCTATTGTGGCCTTCCATGATAGGTTTGACTAAGGATGGTAGTTCCCTTATCTATATGAAGTAAGATAAAGAGTGAGACTAAAGGAGGGTAAGTATGACTATGTTGCCTTCAAGGTGATACTTTGTGCGAATGGTATTATGGGATGCCTTTCGTTCATTGCACAAGTGTGCCTTGAGGTTACTTAGAAGTATGATACCCTTATGGTAAATAAGCTTAAGAGTTTACAATGTATATAGACTATGATTAAGATGATTAAAAAGGGGTACTTGGCTTAGGTGGTATTTGCGATGCTATTCATGCTTTTCACTTCTATGCTATTGAGATTACCTGAGTATGGTGCTATTATGATTAGAGATGACTAAGAGTCAATTATGCTTATAAGGTCTTTATGTTGAAGGCTTGGCTTATTATGATTATGACTTATCTGCTATGCTCATTAACTATGTCTTATGTTGACTTAAGTTTGTATGATTCTTCTGTTAGAGATTATGATATGACTATGATGATTATGCTATGACTAAGTTATTATCTCTTATGCTTATGTCTTATGTTGGCTAACCATTTTGAGACGCTCTTATGATGTTGTGATAACTTTCATACTTGGTACATTTTGAACTAATGCATATTCCCTACATTCTATTCAAATGTAGGCTTTTGGAGATTGAGTTGCTTGGAGGCTAGGTTTCTGTCACGACCCGGGGTTACACCCTAGCAATAACACAGCGTAATTGATCCCGAAGGGGTCACATACAAGCCTAATACCATTCATGAACATTAAAGCATAGTAAAATAGTGTGGAATTTAAAACTTTTCTTTGCAATTGAAGTCTCTTATAAAAATGAAAGAGTATCTTTGACACTATGTCTCAAACCATCTATTATACTTGGAATAAAACTCTTGAAACACAAATCTTAACGACATAGCCCTTACAACCAAAGTATAAAACATAATAGAAAGACAATATATAACATAAGGTTGAGCCCTAGAATACAATGAGGACTCACCAATATTTTTCTTCTTGATCTCCTATGAACCTAGACACGAGGATGAAATCCAATAACTCCAAAGCCTACACTTGGTGAAAATGTAGAAAGATGGGGTTAGCACAAAAAGTACCAAGTATGGAAGCCATGCACAAAACCATTTAAAACATGCATGAAAAGGGACATTTCATTTGAAATCATGCTTTATGCCATTTTGAACATTATCTTTGAAATAGTTGGAGAATGCAACTAATAAGGCAACTCACACACATTTCATCATAACATGAGAGATTTCATTAAAATAACAAGCATAGTATCAAACATCAACATAATAGAAATCCCAATCTTCACAATACATAGCCTCCAATCATAAAGTAATACAATTCAAATACCAGTATTATCTCATCATTAAGTAATCATCACATAATCAACCCCTAAGAAACACTTGTGGAATGGGTGGTAACCAACATGCATTCACAATGTACAACACAAGCCAATATCACATTCATACTCATTTCATAGTAAAGCCATTACCTTAGTAACCCCTAAGAAACAC
>JAJOOR010029815.1:0-16542 GCA_036250505.1 Solanum acaule | reverse complement strand
ATGCCCACACCAAGGGAAACTCCCCCACATTTAAAATGTGTTATCTGTTCAACAGATTGATATATCAATTCAAGTGATCATACAAAAATTACAGAAAAAATCCCCAAGTCAAAACAGAAAACAAGGTAAATTGGAGTGCAATCAAGCAAGATAAATTAGTTGTAATAGAGGCATGAAGTAATACTTGGGGGTATGTTTTGTACCAAGGAAAATATTATTCTATTATCAAGAAATATACAAAAATATATGGTCCCAACATAAATATTACGCCATTTAGCCCAACATACACTATTATAAAACATTATATCCAGAGAAAAACATTATACATAATGTGTCAACCTTATATATAAAAGATACTTGCACACAAAAATGAGCTATATCGGACATAACATTATGTAATATTTTATATTGCGCTACTTGGCATAGATATTTTCTCCCATTTAAGTAGAAGAGGGGGAAGAGGAGTAGAGGCGAACCCAGTAACACAAGGCACTTCTATACTTTTCATAGGTGCACGATTAATTATATCTAATTTATGCAAATTTCCCAAAATAGATATACATATATGCGCATAATTTTTTCCGAAGTTAACAAATGCATGTGTACTCTTAATTTTGCACGTGGGTCTGCCTCTGAAGGGGAGGGATACTCAGTGTGAAGAAAATGACAGATGGAAGCAGGGGTAGGTGGGAAGGGGAAAGAGAAACGAATGAAAACGCAAAGCCACACAAATTCATCCTATCTTGACTTCCAAAAGTAATCAATACAGATTGTTCTTTCTTTTCATATGTTTATCAAAATTAAATTATATGATCATTAAACCATATTATAAAATGATCTGAAACCTAACTAATCGTTGGCATAATCCAGTACAAGAATGCACTATATGAAGTTGAGTCAACACATTTTGCTTCTATCGTTTTTTATGAGCGAAGGATAGGAGCATGAACATGTTCTCTCCCTGTCTCAATTAACGTGACATTGACAGAATACACAACTAAAAGAAAAATAGTACATGTTTTAAAAACTTATCGTCTTAATAATGACATGAAATTTTTATGGTCATAAGAAATTACTCTCTTCGTCCAACAATAGTTGTCCTTGTCTACTATACTAAAAATAGTTGTCCAACAATATTTGTTCAATTTAGAAAATCAAGAAATAAATTACTCTTTGTGTCTATTTTACCCTTGCTATTAATTACTATTTATCATCTAACATATTTCTCAAGGCATTGAATTTAATAAAGTCAAAGGATAAAATAGTAATATTACCTTCTCAAGGCATTGAATTTAATTAAGTCAAAGGATAAAATAATAATATTACCTAATTATTTAGTATTTCTTCGGGAGTGTGTCAAATCAACGATGGACAATTATTGTTAAAACAGAAGAGGACAAATATGGACTACTAATATTGTGGAATTTAAAACGTGCACCCTACCAGGAATTGAGGCTAATATCAATCCTGGCATTCAACTTTCAACCACTCTTCTTATTTCGAAAATGTATTCTAATTTAATTAAAATGATCAACAATCAATACACATCCAGATTGGAAAATATTTGAAAATTGGAGTCCTTTATTAATTTAATTTGATCGTCGATACCTATGCTTCCAGATCTGACACTATATATTCTTTTTTGTTTGATTAAATATGAAATTTAAAAAATATAAATACGACTTTTGGTTCCTTAGTTTATTTTTAAAATTATTTAAATGTTGTAATTTCAAACATATTTATGTTATTGTGATAAAGAAGTGTCATTAAACTAAATTGAAAATATTAAAAATACCTTAACATCTGAAACATTCGTAAAGCTTACTCTCCGTTTCACAAAGAATGACTTGGCACGGAGTTTAAGTAAATAAAGAAGACTTTTGAATCTTGTGGTCCTAAATTAATGTTATGTCAAATGTATAAAATTGCCCTTAATCTTGTGGTCTTAAACATGCCACGTGGAAAGCAAAAAGTAAAATGTTACCAAAAAAGGAAAGAGGTCATTCTTTTTGAAACTGACTAAAAAGGAAATGAGGTCATTCTTTGTGAAACGGAGGGAGTATTTCTTTCGAGATTTGACCTTTGTACAAAATTTGCGTGTCCGTATTTCACGCCATTCGAAGCTACGGATAGCCCTATTTCTAATACTCTATTCATTTTAATTCATGTACTATCTTTGATCAACACAAAAATTAAGAAAAGACATAGTATTTAAAAAAATAAATTGTTATCTTAAATTATAAATGAATATAAAGTATAATAAAATGTTATTTAAAATTTTGTAATTTTAAACATATCAGCTGAGATGTTGAAACTAAAAGAAAATACTCTTTTAATCCCAATTTAGGTGATATTATTTATTTTTTCAGAGTCAATTTGACTGATATTTAAAATCAATAATTTAAATTTAGATATTAAAAAACTGTGATTAATATTATAAGTAATTATTAATTTCCAACATAGCTTCTTACTATTAGATTTCCTTTTCACACTTACTTTAAAATACTTTATTTGAGTTGCGAATTTATACAAAACAACTTATTTATCTTTCTAATGTAAGGGTTTGGACAGTCTCCTTAATTTCCACGTTGAGTATATTATTTTTGTTATATCGATAAATACTATGTACTAGTATAATTTTTCTTATGATAGTACAATAAAAAATATATATTTTAAAAAATATTAATTAAAATTCACATATTTGAAATTTCATAAAAATGATAGCAGCATAAATTGAAAGTAGGACACCATTTAGGCAAAATAGTAACCAAAAACGTACCTGCAACACTAAGAGAGCATAAGATTCGATTCCTTGTGAGTAATCAACGGCCGGAATAAGTCGTCGGAGCTCCAACGTCGGTGCAAAATCGCCAAAATCATCCACCACACCATCAGACTCAGCTTCCACAAACAGCACACCTTGCCCTTTACAATCAATCTCAATACGCCCATCTTCATCCCTGCACAGCCTCCCACCCATCGGATAAAACGGCACTAGGGCTTTGCTTAGTGCCTCCTTAAGCACTTTTCCGTCGAAAAAATTTGGGGATCCCGTTGGCCTATAGAAATAAACACTGGGCGTGTGGAAATTAGGCACCACCAAATCTACATTAGAGTTCCACAGCCTCAGTTGCGGCGTCTCCGTCGCCGGCTGCACCATCGTTGATTTTTTCACCTCGATCTTCATCGTTTATCAATCAACTCTGTTTTCTGAAAAGGAAAACCACAACAATTTCTCTAAAATAGCCGATCGAAATTACAAATTATTCATTTTCAGTTACCCACTATGAATGTGATATGCTACCTACTTTAATTGTTAAATAAGTATCTATTAGCATCATAAAATGAAATTTATTCAATAGAAAATTACTTACCTTGTGAAAAGAGAAGGAGCAGGATAATGTTGTTGAGCTTTTTTGCCTTTAAGTTATGGGTGATAGTATGGTTGAGAGTGGGTTGAGGAATACTCTAAATCAACATAAATTATCAAAATTAGGAGTTTGTTATATAGTATTGGGGAGATGCTACTTAGGTATTTCCGGGGAAAAAAAAATTGATACGTAGTTTAAGAAAATAAAAAAGAATTTTTAATTTTGTGATTCTAAATTTAAATTATATCAAATATATTAAAATGTTCTTTAATTTTGCGCTCTTAATTGAAATTGAAGTATTGTCAAAATAAGAAAACAATTATTTTTTTTGGAACAGACTAAAAAGAAAAAATTGTTCATTTATTTTAAGACGGAGAAAGTATATTTTATGGTTGCAAAGGAGACTTACCTACCACAGCTGTCCAACGAGACTTACTCCCACTAAGAAGGTCCTACTCACGTCCCAACCAAAAACATTTGCAACAACATTATGCCACGAGTAAACTAAAGTAAGAAAATTTTGAAATTAAATTCAAATTCGCAATAGAAAATTTTATATTTAGGACTACAATTTCAGTTCGAACGTGGGCAGTTGTGATTTATAAGGATAAAAAGATATTAGTTATTATTTCATCATAATTTTTTTGGTGAAATGCTTTCAGTAATTTAGTTAAGTAACGATTCATAGGCAATTGAAATAGTATAGAATGTAAGATTACTTTTTTAGGAGTAGATATGACTTTTTTGTCATTTCAAAACATTGAAACAAATTAAGTTTTTTAAAAAATCTAAATAGGCAGTAGTTGTGACCTGATAACATATAATATAAGCTTGACTTATTATATAATTGATATTATAATGTAGTAAATGAATGAATTAATACGGAATCTGATAAAACGAAAAACTAAGTAAACCAAAATTATTGAAATCTCTAAGTACCAACCAAATATAATTATTAATTAAATAATGGAAGCAGAAGTGGTGGATTAGAGTTGGTGAGATGGTGACCTAAAACTTCGTTTGATGAAAATTCCAGAATTGTATTTATCTCAACATTTTACTCAACTTCTTTTTTTTTCCCTCAAAAAGATAATGAACAAAGTTACTAGTCGGTTATCCACAAGTCATCAAATTGATTGAGCAAATAATCTCGTAAATGAGTATACCTGTTCAAATTAGTATGATTTATTTTTTAATTGTAATTTATAAATTATAATATTAGACGAAATTTAACAAACTGAAAAAATGACAAGTTAGGTAGTGGTGAAGAAATTCTTTGGAAGAAAACTATACACTATAGTAACTTATATTATTATGCATACACAATAGTTGATTTTATTGTCAGAAAGTATTGTTTTTTTCTATCCAAAGTATGGAACAAGTCCATGTGGGTGCCTTCAACGGGGGTTGGTGAACTTAACGCTTCTCTATTATCAAGTGTACAACTAAAAAATGTGTTCGCCTTTTTACACATCTCGATTAATTTTATAAAAGTGTTACCTTTTGAATATTCAGATTGAAATATTAAAAACAAAATCTATTTAGCATTTGTTTTTATTTTTACTGAATTATAAATACAGATTAATAAATTCGTAGATTTTTTATTAAAAAAATAATCTTAATCATAATTACTAAAACTAATATTTTCCAAGTGCTCACTGCTCATTTTTCTGCTTTATTTTCCACATGCTTATCTTAATCCTTTATGAAATATTATTCAAGGATAAGTCAATCCCTCTAATCTCCATGAATATTTCAACTTTTCTCACTACTTTAAGAAGAAGAAAAAAAACAGAAGGACATCAAAATTTTAATATGCTAATTCAACGCTTTTTTTTTACTTTAAAAACAAAATCAATAATCTGTAGAGAGAAATGATTAATTTACTTAATTCTGTACTCATAAATCCACGCGTTGAATAATTTGTTTTGCATCGTAGTCATGAAATCACGTGAATGGAGAGCATTTTCGATGGTAATATTATTTTTATATTTCTCTTTAATTTGTTTAATGGATAGCTTTTTCGATGGTAATATGCAAATTCACATTAATTTATTTGAAGAGAAGTGCTCCGTTGCCTTCCTCCTATCATGATTTTTTATGCGTTAGGATGATTTGCATAGTACATATATAATTTAGACATTTTTTTTTGTAAAAAATAAAAGAAATTGAGTAATAAATATAATATTCTGATCTTTGAAAAGCGATAGTCATAGTTGTTTGCGTAATTTTAACATCTTTTTTCCACATGATTTAGGTTGTTGTCATGATAACATGATAGATAATGGATATATAGTGGTTGGTTGATTTTAAGTTTTAGCAAAGTTCTCCACTATATGTATAGCAAATTTAAAAATGAAACATTGTGTGACGATAAAAAGATTTCAAAATTGTCACGTATATATGGACATATATGCCTCTTTCTCATTTGATCAAGTAAGCAACGAGGACATATGATTGAGTTTCTTTTTAGGGTACTGTTTAAAAGACACGGTGTAATGTGAATTGAAAAATAAAGAAAAATAAGATGGAAGAAACATAAAGTGTATTTTTCTTTATTAATAGAGATAAAGATGAGATATTTTGTGCTTTTAATAAGAAATATTAGTTCTTTTAGCAATTAAAAAAATTAAGAAGGTTTTTCCATGTGGGTTCTCCCTCGATTTCTACATTGAGTTTTACATTTTTTGTATATATTTTTCTACAAATAAAAATCGAGTATTCATTCGCTGAAGTTTAAAGTATCATTACTTTTTTAACATGTATATTCGTTTTATCTGAAGAAGATTAGATCTCTTAAGGACACACGATAATTTCTTATTGTTGTCTTTTTAGTTAATTTCGATTTTCTGATTTATTATTTTGAACGCAGACTAATAACAACACATATTTTAAAGGCTTAAGTCAAATATGTATCAATTCGAAGTGATAGAGGCATTTAACAGGTACAAGGCTGATTTGAAATATTTAAGCGGTGAATTATATGAATAACTTTAAAGGACCATTGATTACTTAAATCTATAGTTGCATTGTGCACACATGTGTGTGCCCTACCGTCTCAAATAGTAAGCGATTATATAATTTTCTATAGGGGAATTTTCACATATAGCCACTCAAAAATAAACTTAATTATGCTCCATAGCTATAGTTTGCTAATTACGATTCATAGCTACATGTTAGAGGGAGGAGAGAGCCGAGCGAGTTTGGGAGAGGGAGGAGAGAGGAGAGCAATAGAGGTATAGAGTACAGAGAGGCGAATTGTTTGTGTATATTTGTCGAATTGTATATGTATATCTGCCAAATAATTGTATATATGTAATTGGTATACATACGCATTTATATATTTGGCGAGTGAGATTGGGAGAGGGAGGAGAGAGGCGAGTGAGAGAGGGCAGAGACTGGAGAGTGGCGAACTGTATATGTACATCTGTCAGATTATTATATATATGTAACTGGTATACATAAGTATTTGTATATCTGGAGAGCGAAATTGAGAGAGGGAGAAGAGAGATGAGCGAGAGAGGGAAAAGAGTGGAGAGAGGGTAATTGTATTTATATATCTGTCATATAATTGTATATATGTGTGTGTAATTTGTATTTGTATAAGCGACATAATTACAACTAAAATTAAGCTGCGAGCCATAATTAATTCAATCTATAGCTATATTAGCTAATTAATTAACTGGTATGTGTTCGTAATTTTCCCTTTTCAAACTCCACTAAATTCAAATTTTAAATTTATTTAGTATAAGAAGTTGTTTGATTTGTTGACACGTTATACAGGCGAGGAATGTTATATAAATGTTATTTTTCACTAATAAGATTTTGTCAAAAAATTATCTTAATCCTAAAACTATGAGAGGTTTTAAAAAAAATTAAAGTATCATGTATTTATATTTATATTCTTATTTCATATAAATAATATATAAATTTTTGGATGTCTCATGTGGACCTTGTTTAGTTATGTTAAAAAACAGCCCAACAACATATTAATTACTGATGATTTCACCAACCAAATCGGTTCTGATGTAATTTTAGAGCTATTGATACATCCTAATTCAATAGTTTTATCTTGATTTTCAAATTTAATGATTATAGTTAAATTTCAAACTCCACATAAAATACAAATATATTCATATCTGAAATTTTTGATTGACCTTTTTAAAAAAATAAATAAATTATGCATTGACTGTTCTTTTATTTTAATTTTTTTTAATGTTCCAATGCATCAAGCTAGTTGCAAGTAGGTAAACACCTACCACGGGTGAGCTTCTATTTCACATTTTATTTATTGGAATCCCTTTTCCTTTCCTCCATGTAACATATGTATGTATTGTTTGTCATGGATTTTGTTTTTATTATGATAAAATATTACTCCTTATTAGCATACATAATTTTATATTACAACACATGTAAAATTAGTTCCAACAAAAACTTGAATGTCACTATAAAATATTATTATAAAAAAAAAAGACTGTTATCATGATCGACTCAATAAGAATTGAGGCCTAAAGTTAAATTTCATAAATATCTTAATTTTTTTTATTTGACATTATATAACATACCCAATGTAATCTTAGTAAATGGTATCCGAATAAGGTAGGATGTACACATATAGCTTTTGAAATAAGAATATAAACAAAGCAAAATTTTCAGAAATATAATACAAAGTTAGAATAATAAAACTTGACTCAAGAATTTGATATAATAATATGGAAATTGTGTTGTGTTGAACTTAATAAATTGATATAATGACATTAAATTATTATGCGGTGCTTCAATGTAGTGATACCTTCTTGTTATGCTTGAAATTTTGGAGAATGACACTAAAAAATAAATTTTGACCTTTTATAAACGGATAATAATAGATTTTGCAGAAAGCATTAAATTTTCTACAAAATTTTAAATAATAGTAATAAATAATATATCCATCTATTGCCAAACCTTGTTATTTTTTTGAAATTTTTTCTTTGTACCTTGAATTTGCCAATCAACAGACAACATGCTCAACCAATGGAATTCCCACACATATTTTAATAATTTGACCTAACTATTCTTTTAGCACTATTGGTTAGGGGTGTGCATTCGGTTTGGTTTTACACTATTCGGTTTGGATTTTCGGTTTTGTAAAAATGTAACCCAATCCGATCCAAAATAAATTTGGTTTGGTTTGGTTTTCCTCTATTCGGTTTGGTTATTCGGTTATGTCAATAATTAATAACATATATAACCAAAGCAATAATATTTAATCCCTTAAATATATTTTCTAATATAAATCATAAGTAAAACTTAAAACACAATACTTATAAGTATACCTACTATAGATGTAATTCAAACATAAAATATAAACGTAATCATCATGAAAGACAATAACCAAAAAGGGACAAAAGTGGTTAACTCCAACTTAATTCTAAGCCTAAACATTATATATATAATTCGGTTTTTTTCGGTTTTTATTTTTAAAATCCAAAACCAACCAAAAAATCAAACAAAGTAATTTTTTAATCCAAAACCAATCCGAAAAACCAAAAAACCAATCCAAATAAAAATTAGGTTTGATTTGGTTTGGTTATTCGGTTTAATCCGAATAGTGCACACCCCTACTATTGGTGAGTCAAAAATGTGTTTAATTGGTTCAATTATTGACTTACATTCAAAGTATTGGATCATAATTCATTATGTTAAAAGTGGTTGGCTGTTTGTTTGAAACTCACCCTTAAATGATCCAACAATTGTAGATAAAGTCTGTCTCCTCTGTTGACTTCTAATTAAAAGATTTTCGAATTATATTATTTGATCGAAATGGCAATGGAGTAGATCGAGAGTCGGGTGGATCTAAACCTTGGTAGCGCAGGACAAATTTGGATTTGTGCGGATGTGGAGCGGGGTGGGATGTGTTGCTTTTCTAAAATAACTTTTTTTTTGCGGGCAACTCTCTCTTGCTGACTTAAATTTATGTTTAATTACATCATGAATTGTTATTTTAGATGCTAACTTCGTCAAAGTATTTCTCATATGACAAACAAAACTTTGAGGATTGAGTTTATTTTAGATTATCATTAACTGAAAAGTTAATATAAATTGTAAAACAATTGTTGTGAAGAAAGTAGAAAAAATAATTCTGTTGGGAAGGATTTAGATACACGTAAATCATATTTAACAGTTTTCTTAGTAAAAAGTGGAAAATTATACCGACCGAATTTATGTGTTGGAGGGCTGAGCGGGGCAGGTTGAAGTTTTAGCTTATGCGGTTTTGCCCCGTACTTGTCCCACACCATTATCATCCCTGCATATTGATCAAACACATCTACTAAGAAAATTTTAATTGAAAGTATTTTGTACTAAACTGACTTTATTGATGATGTTTTGAAACTTTATATTTATCTATTACTATTTTATTTAGTTATTTTATAATTAAAAAGTAATAAATATCTATTGATCTATTAAAATAGAAAAATAAATTAAATATCTATTTTTATATAGGAGTCAAGTAATTTATTTTTTAAAAAAAAGGAGTATTTATTTGTTTGTTTATAGATCTAGAGAATCTTTTTAACCCCCAAAAAAGGAGAAAATTTTAGAAATGAAAAACATAAAAGGCATAAGAAGGCTTTGTAGCTATAGTTTCGATAATTGTGCTCCATAGCTATAGTTATGTTTGCTATGGAGGTTGCGGTTTGTATATTTGTGTCAATTTGTATATTTCGCTTGTGAATATACAAAAGGATAAGTATACAAATTATGTATTTATACATTTAGGAATTTTTTAGTACTCCATTTGTACATTTTGCTTGCCAATATACAAATAGGGTAATTTATTATTATTTTTTCGTAAATCGTAAATAAATAGCTAGGGTAAACATATACAAAATTCTGAATTTATACAATCAGGAAACAAATAATATAAATTCTGAATTTATACAAATCAGGAGAATAACAAGATTCAGGAAAACTATAACAGCTTGTTATAATTTTCTTAAACTGTAGATATAATATCTAATATAGGTTAAATATTTGTTATTCTGCATAATTTCCCCGAAAGAATGATCTAGAAAATCCTCTCCACCAATTATTGGATCCTTTCAGGGGCGGCTCTATGCTTTATAAAATAAGGCTTACGCCTTAGGCCCCCAAATTATGGGGGCCCCAAATTTTTGTCAAGAACAAATTACGTGTTAAAATTTTTATAGAAAAAATTATTTTTTTATGATTAAAAGTATAATATTTTAAAAATATATTATTTTACCCACTTGAACATCCTTTGTACTTTGTTAAAAATAAGAATTAATAGTGAAAAGTGTTGAACAAAGTGTATTACAAATTCTTTTTTATTTATTTTTAAATTTTAGTTTCAAGCATTACGTCAAACTTATTAAAATGGGGTATACCAAGTCATCAACTTCTTGAGATTCTATGGTTCTAACTCTTATCTTTATTCAATATTTGTCAACTTATTACTTATAGAAATAAAATTTGAATAAATATGTATACGAAGTTTGTTTATATTTTAGGCCTCAATTTAAAATTTCGCTTTAGGCCCCGAATTACGTTGAGCCGTCCCTGGATCCTTTACATGGACCTACAATACACTTGTTAATGAGCAGCCCAAACTTTGAAGTCTTTTTAGTTTGTGGGCTTCGAAACGGCTGATTCCCTTCATCCTTTTTTATCCATCGTTATATTTTGGGGGTTCATGTAGATATAAGTCCTATATAATATTAGTATCTATTTAACTCAAAAAGTTAATTTCTACAAAAATAAAAATAAAATTATCATGGTCTAGTATTTTCTCATAAATTTTTAATTTCTAAAAAGTAATTTTACACCGTGATAAAAAAAGTTCATAAATTGTAAAAGAAAAAGGAAAAAAGAGGAAGCCATTTATGAAATAGGTATCCCAAACAAACCATGTAAAGTGGAAACAAGACTTACTTTTTGGGAGTGTTTGGTAGGGGGAAAAACATATTTTTCTGTTCCAATTATCTCATTTTTGGAAAATATTTTTCTCAAAAGCAAGTTTTTTAAAAATGAAGAAAACAACTTTCTTGATAAACAAATAAATAAAAAAATTCATGAATGGCGCTCATTATTGATTGCATCCTCTCCATTCGTCAATATCTTTGAACAATATTTTTTGCTTGATAATCAAATATCAAACAATAAATATTAGTATCTTTTGTGCAAAACATTTCAAATATTCTTATCAAGAGTTATAAGAATAGTACTAAATGAAATGTATACGGAATGATAAGATTATGTTGGAACTATTTCATATCCATGTTTTGGTTTGAATCGTATTAATAATTGTTCTGTCTTTACTCATACTTATTCATATAGTAATAACTCGTGTATTGTTAATATCATGACTTGTGTATCAATTATACACCCAATAATACTAAATAAGATGTATAACTAATATTGTGACCTGATTGGGTGTAGTGGTGTGGATACAACGTAACTTTCATAGATTAAATTTTCATCCAAGTGTTTGAAGACAAATATCTTTAAATTGGATGATAAATATATGGATGCTCGTCTTCTTTAAAAACTTTCTTCGTCAACGTTTTGTTTTGTGAAAGTGAAATGTATTGTCTTAATTGTTAGATAGCATGCATGATTTTTCTGAATTCGAAATACAACTTTGACCAAATTTGTCTCAAACTATAGCAAAAATAATAACAATACATGCATTATAGCTAGTATATGGTCGACCTCTTCAAAATATTAGGATCATATATAATTTATACGCAATGTGAAAAGTATATTATTCGCTCAATCTTAAATTATGTAGCGCAATTTCATTAAGACAACATAATTTAAGGAAGAATAAAAACTCTTGAAATATATTGTTTTGAATTAATGTTTAAGAAAATATATCATACTACAGTATCGTGGAAGAAAAAAAAATCATGAAATATTTTACCTTTTGAAAATCATCCTCTAGATAAAATATTTGTTAGAGTAGTGGTAATAACAAGCTTACTATTTGTGTTATGAACCAGCCTCAGCTCAACGTCAATAACTATATGGATTTCACACAACTAGTTATTGGGCCAAAAAGAAGCAACAAAATTGGAAGGCCTTCACCAAGGTTGATTTGAGACCCAGACTCAAATTAACAACTAAATAAAAGGACGACGAATGAAAAAAATGATTTATGCAAATTGTTATGAAGAGTCTACATTCCCTCATTCCCTCTAAGTATCTGGCTTCTCATCTCTTTCTAGTTCCTATTATCCTTTAATTCAGTTGTTTAACTATTGTTACTTCCCAGAATTGCCATTGTGTAATTGGAATTTCCTTATGAGTTTATGCTGAGAATTAGGTTAATTACACGTTGCATCATAATTTATATGACACCTTTTGGATTTCAAGATTCAAATAGATCTATCTTTGATTGTAAAAATTTTCATATATATTTTTAATATTTTGAATTGTCAATTATTGTGACTTGTAGTTCTTTTTACGTAATTTACAAATATATAAATTTTGTTTCAAAAAAGTTAAAGATTTCATGCACAAATTGTTGGGAAAGGCAAGACACTAACAAGAATGTCCGATAGGATAACAACGGAATAATATCCAAGTTTAACTTTCCCTTTCAATTTGACCCAAGAGAAGACAAACCAAATCAAGCAATACGATGAATGGACAGTAATTATGTCAACCGAACAAAAATAACAAGATAAGAATAATTCAATCACACAAGACACAACGATTTACGTGAAAAACCCTTTGATGTGAAGAGTAAAAAACCACAGGATCAAAAGCTCCACTATAAACACCAAGAGTTACAAAATTGGCCACAAAACAAGCGTCAAACAACGAGCAACAACAAAACAAGATTGCACCAAAACTAAAGAATTAAAGGAGAGATTTCACCCAAAAACGTGCTACTGTTCACGCTCCAAAATCAGAAGCTACAGACCTCCAAATCCGATCTCCACCGTTGAATTGCAAGAACCAGATGCTGAGAACTCCCAGTTCAAATTTGAGCACGATCCAACGGTTAAAGAAACGGAAAACTCTGTATGAAGCAGACAATTTTCAGAAGCAAAAATGAGATTTTTCTCTCAATCTCTAAAACGAATCTCTTTTGATTTTTCTCTCTTGTGTTTCTGAAAATAAGACCAAATAAACCTTATATATGCCACATAATATTTGGGTTATGGGCTAAAGTGAGCTGATCCTAATAAGATTTTTATTTATCTACATAGGAAGGGAAAAAAAAGATCCCAAACCCAACACAAATTTCTGATCAAACTTAAACTGTTTAGTTTTTGAAAAATAAAAAACACCACATCAATTTGAACGCAAGGAATATAAGGTACGAAGATATTATCTCAATATTACAGAAGGCATGTAAAGGTTCGTATCAAACCATCGTCTATCAATAGCAAGTTGCAACAAGTGATATCATTTATTAAAGATCAATGAGCTTACGTGTAGAATCCACTTGTTTGGAGGAAGATATTATTAACAATTTAAGGTAACAAAAACATTTTATGCAATACTAAATTAACAAATTAAATAGATATTTATTAATATCACTATCTCTATAAAACACAAAAACTTGTCATTTCTTAAATGATGCGGACCTTCTTTTTTCCCAATAAATTATTAGGAGTAATGCTCAAATTATTTTCCATCAATTGCTGAATTTAGCGTATCGAATAAATAAGGTGAATAATAACAATAATAATAATAATTCCAAAAAATAAATATCAGCTACCTTCTGCGCCAAAATTAAAATAAAAAATATCAATGTCCATTACTGACAGCGAGGGTATATATTATTTAAACAAAATATTTATTCGCCACCAACTCCTTTATTAAATTTTATTTTATTGGAATTTTTTTTTTCGCATTTTATCTACTAATTTAGCATGTGGTGCCAAAGGTATCAATCAAAGTTCACTTTCACGTTATTGGTGCAAGATACTCACTGCCAAAAACAGAAAAAAAGAAAAAAAAAGGGAAGGCTAATATTGGTTGAAAATCAATAAAATTAGTGGAATTTATAACAAATTCATTTATTAATTTACCTATGATATAATTATTTCTCTAAAAAGTGTAAGTTCATTTTTAGTATTAAAATTAAAACTATAGTTTTCCTATAATTCTATTATTCATTTCCATTTTTTATGAAGTAAAATTTAAGTATGTTATTTCAAGTTAAGTGAAATTTTCTTGATCGATTTCTAAAATTCTTTTTTCACCAATTTTTGTTTTAAAACCTCTTGAAATCCCCCCCCCCCTCCTCACGCCCACCCACCTACCTACTCTATTCCATCATAAAGATCAATAGCGATGTTCTTGCCGTCTATGTTGCTTACTCTTTCACGTGACTCGAACAATTAACATAATTAATGATAAAAATATAATCAAATTTGAATTCGAAGTAAAAAGTTACGTTTTCTACTAATAATATATAAAGGGTCATTGTGTTTCCTAAATAACCAAAATGGACATATTGCTATGCTTTGAATACTTATCCAATTATATAATAACTTGTCAACAGTCGTTTATCCATCAAATTATATTTATTATTTTTTAGTATATCGTTATCATTAATTTTTTTATTTTGATGAAATACTCACTCCCTGCTTTCTGAACATTTTCTTACTTTTGTATTTTCTCAAAAACAATAAAATGAATATTGATAATAATTACATCTGTTTCCTTTCTTTCCTTTTCTTATTTAGGGTAAGAAAAAAGATCAAATTGCGTAATTCTAACTATTCATCTTTCCTTAAATCTTCCTAATTGTTTTTTTTAACCAATGTAAATTATCATTAACAAACGAAAAACAAATACACCTAAAAGAACACTCAATCTCCTAATCACCCTTTAACAAAGGTACTAAGAAAGCTAAACCTCCACCAAAACTCTAGTTACATAAATCTCTGCAATAACTTCCTAATTGTTACTATTAAAAAAAATCTTCTCTTTTTCACCCTATTCTATTTCTATATATATACTAATAACTAATAATTTTCTCACTTATCCTAAAACGTGACTTGTAATCCCCTTATCCATTAGGAAAAAGTTTTGTACTGAAAAGCCCGTTTCCTGTTAGTAACCAAGTAATTTCGTAATAGTTTCGTTGTAAACTTCAAACTCTAAACCGCGGAAAAAAGTGTTAATAAACCAAAATGAAACTGTGTATGCGGTACGATTCTGTTTTTGCATACGACATCCAGTGGATATACATTATTATTATTATTATCTAAAACAAATGTGGCCATTCACCGACGCTTACTACTTTTCACACTTCCCAAAGTGTACAAACTGGAATTATATAGTCAGCCACATGTAATGACTCACCAACACCTCATCTGCTCTCTCTCTCCCAATATTTTTTATCTCCTTTTGTACAACTATACATTTTTATTATTTTTAGGAAATGTTATAGTTTAGTTTAGTTAATTGACAAATTTGGTCTCTACTTCCAATTGTACTACTAGAACATTTTTTATTACTTCTTCTTCGTCCTTTTATTTTGTTATTTATTCAGTAATATTAGCTTAGCACATCTTTAAAAAAAAGATCATAAATACCTAATTTTATGTGACATCTTTTTTTTTTTTTAATATGTTCTAAATAGAATAACATCTTATTATAATTAGAAATAATATACTTATAAAATCATCTTTTACCTCTAATGAAATACCTCATATCCCTAATTACCTATCGACTTTTAAATTGACACACATATTAAGAAAATAATTATTGACATAGTGAATTTACTATTTTACCCCTATTAATTATGAAGTAGTTGCATTAAAAATTTAAGATTTTTAAAACGGAAAAGGGTCAAAATTGTCCCCGAACTATATGAAATAGACCATTTATACCCTTCGTTACATTTTGGGATCAAAAATGCCCCTGCTGTTATCCTAAGAGACCACAAATACCCTCAAGAGTTAACACCCCAAATTTTTGTTGACATGACAAGCTACGTGGGACTAATCCTTCCACCTAAGCGTTGCCAACTAGGATTCACTACAAAAGAACTAGACCTTTAGCGGCAACAACAATCACCACAAAAGCCCAAAAATCGTCACTAAAAGTTTTTAACATTAAATTCTAATTTTGTGTTTTTTTCTTCATTGTTTTTAAAAAACCAAATATGATATCGATTAAGTAGGAGTTTGAAGACACTATATGT
>JAJOOR010029814.1:0-14187 GCA_036250505.1 Solanum acaule | reverse complement strand
GGTAAAGGTTTTCATGTTGAAATTGTTTAAAGGTAATATTATGACTTACTTGATGTTTATGCTTGTATTGTATGTCTTTTATGCAACTATTCATGGTACTTCAAAAAGTGGCATAATGCATGGTTTCTAACCAAAATGTCCCTTTTAAATCATGTCTTGCATGGTCATCATACTTAGTACATTTTGTGTACTAACCCATATTCTTCATATTTTTACTATAAGTGTAGGTTCCGGCAAGTGATCCCTCCTAGCTAGTTTGAAGTGTTGGATTGCTTTCCTCCAAGACTTGGTATGTCCTCATGGATTCGAGGATAAGACTTTTAAGTTCTTTTGTTCATGTAATAGACTTAATAGACTTCTTTTGATTGTAAAGGACCGTGTCCCTACTTATGTTTTGTGACTGTGTCTAAGATGGCCATGTGAGACTTAGACTTCCGCTGTGTGTTTTTAAAGTTGTTTTAATGAAGTTTAAATGTGTGGATGTAAATAAGTTTTTTTTTATTCCGCACTATTTTCATTATTGAATGCAATGAATGACTATGTGGCTCGTATAAGACCCCTTCGGGGTCGAATACGCCATGTTACGACTAGGCGGTACTCTCGGGTCGTGACACTCCTCCTCCTCCTCCTCCTTCTCTTCATCCTCCTTCTCCTCCTCTTCATCTTCCTCTTCCTCTTCCTTTTCCTCTTCCTCCTCCTCTTCCTCCTCCTCTTCCTCCTCTTCCTCCTCTTCCTCTTCCTCTTCCTCTTCCTCTTCTTCTTCTTCTTCCTCTTCCTCTTCCTCTAAGTCTTCCTCTTCCTCTTCCTCTTCATCTTCCTCTTCCTCCTCCTCCTCCTCCCCCTCCTCTTCATCTTCCTCTTCCTCCTCCTCCTCCTCTTCCTATTCCTCTTCCTCCTCCTCCTCCTCCTCCTCATCCTCCTCCTCTTCCTCTTCCTCTTCCTCCTCCTCCTCCTCCTCCTCCTCGTCTTCCTCTTCTTCTTCTTCTTCTTCCTCTTCACCTTCCTCCTCCTTTTCCTTTCTTCTTCCTTTCCTCTTCCTCTTCCTCTTCCTATTCCTCTTCCTCTTCCTCTTCCTCTTCCTATTCGTCTTCCTCTTCCTCTTCCTCTTCCTCTTCCTTTTCCTCTTCCTCCTCCTCTTCCTCCTCCTCTTCCTCCTCTTTCTCCTCTTCCTCTTCCTCTTCCTCTTCCTCTTCTTCTTCTTCTTCCTCTTCCTCTTCCTCTTCATCTTCCTCCTCCTCCTCCTCCTCCTCCTCTTCCTCTTCCTCTTCCTCCCCCTCCTCCTCCTCCTCCTCGTCTTCCTCTTCTTCTTCTTCTTCCTCTTCTCCTTCCTCCTCCTTTTCCTTTCTTCTTCCTTTCCTCTTCCTCCTCCTCTTCCTCCTCCTCTTCCTCCTCTTCCTCCTCTTCCTCCTCTTCCTCTTACTCTTCCTCTTCCTCTTCCTCTTCCTCTATGTCTTCCTCTTCTTCTTCCTCTTCATCTTCCTCTTCCTCCTCCTCCTCCTCCTCCTCCTCCTCCTCTTCATCTTCCTCTTCCTCCTCCTCCTCCTCTTCCTATTCCTCTTCTTCCTCCTCCTCCTCCTCCTCCTCCTCTTCCTCTTCCTCTTCCTCCTCCTCCTCCTCCTCCTCCTCGTCTTCTTCTTCTTCTTCTTCTTCCTCTTTTTCTTCCTCTTCCTCTTCCTCTTCCTCTTCCTCTTCCTCTTCCTCTTCCTCTTCCTCTTCTTCTTCCTCTTCCTCTTCCTCTTACTCTTCTTCTTCCTCCTCCTCCTCCTCCTCCTCCTCCTCCTCCTCCTCCTTCTGCTTCTTCTGCTTCTTCTTCTGCTTCTTATTCTTCTTCTTCTTCTACTTCTTCTTCTTCTTCTTCTTCCTCTTCCTCTTCTTCTTCCTCTTCCTCTTCCTCTTCCTCTTCCTCTTCGTATTTCTCTTCCTCTTCCTCCTCCTCCTCCTCTTACTCTTCCTCTTCCTCCTCCTCCTCCTCATATTCTTCTTCTTCTTCTTCTTCTTCTTCTTCTTCTTCTTCTTCTTCTTCTTCTTCTTCTTCCTCCTCTTCCTCTTCCTCTTCCTCTTCCTCTTCTTCTTCTTCCTCTTCCTCTTCTTCTTCTTCTTCTTCCTCCTCTTCCTCTTCTTCTTTTTCTTCCTCTTCCTCTTCTTCTTCCTAACATGCATAATCTCAAAAACCTTCTGAAGCTCTTCAACAAAGTTTTTTGGATCCTCAATGACACTTGAACCATTGAAGGTTGGAGGATTCATCCTTAAGAATTCACGGATCCTAGAAGTATCAGTCATTTCCCGTCGATTCTCTTTCTGTCGAACTTGATTGGTCACAGCTTGACTCAACATCTGATTGGCTTCTCAGAACTTAGCATTGGTGACCTCTCCTTGGGTTTAAACTTCTAGTGCACTAGGTACCTCTTGATCTTGTGGTTCAACATTCTTCCTAGCGGGATGACCTTTGACAACTATTAGTGTAGGCATGATCTGAAAGACACACGCAAGCACAAATTAGAAGAAATTTTTTTATAGATAAACTCTATCGCACGAAATGTGTATGAAAGAAGTGAAATTGTTCCTAAGTGTCACAGCCTCCTAAATATAGATGTGGCACGCTTCACATTGATAACTAGGACTCTACAGACGACTTCATAGACTCCCTAGGACTCTTGAACTCTGTGCTCTGATACCAAGTTTGTCACGCCCCTAGCCTACCCCCTGGGAGGGACTGGCACTCGAGAACCATTATTGGCCCCAAGCGAACCCTTGGTCTGGCTTAACTCTTAGCGAAAGACTTAAATAACAAGAAACAGTCTCAAAAGATAAACTCAAGCAATAAACTTAGAATGTCTTAAAAGAAACATTCACTAGCCAGAATGGCAACTCCAGTCTCAAACATCAAAATTGAAATGGAAAGATTCAAGAACTAACATCAACTAACTATCTATGAAGCCTCTAACAACAAAGATGGACGTTGAGACAAGATCCACGACATCATAATGAACTAGAACAATGAAAAACAATAAAAAGGGGATCCTCCGGAAACAAAGAGGCTCACCAACAACTCTGAAGCTCAACTGGATCAACGATGCGCTGGATGCTGATCATGGTTACCTATATCTGCATCATAAAAGATGCAGGCCAACTGGCATCAGTACATCGAATGTACGAGCATACGAGGTGAACACTAGGACAAGATATAAGCTTGAAAGGAACTGAAGGAACATACCTGGTCTCAACTCAACTCATTTCAATATAAAGCAGTAATATAAATGTAATATAAAGAAAAGCTTTAAAACTTGTGGATAACAACTCTGGGTATTAAAAAATACAATAGTAACTCAGTTGTATGCAAGGATACAATTTAAACTCTGTTTGTATGTGAAAATATAACTAAACTCTGAGTATATAAGAATACAAAAACTAGCTCAAAGGCTCTCTTGGAAATCAATGTTTCCTCTCTTTCTTAAATGTGAAAACAATTATTCTTTACTCAAAAACTAGCTCAAAGGCTCTCTTGGAAATCGGTGTTTCCTCTCTTGTTTAATTGTGAAAAACATTTACTATTTGGGAATACATAGTTCCCATATACTCTTTTGAAGAAAATGAATACATTTGTTACTCTTTACTCAACTCAAAACTTAAGTCTTAAAACAAGTTTAAAGCATTTGAAAAAGACTTCTTGAAAAGACTATATGAACTCTCTAGACTTGGCTCTTAACTTTCCTTAAATTTAAATTTATGCATTCAAGGTTATGATTCATGTTTCAGGATGATTTTTAGATGTTTAGAAGTCATTCTGAGTAGCTAGAATCGATAGGAAGTGTTAGTACACTTTAGAAGGACTCAAACGGGCTAAATGATGAAAAACGGGTAGGGGCAAAAGTCCCGGGCGCACTACTGGCGCAGGGCGCCAGCCCTTTAAATTTCAGAGACTGGTTTTGGGCACATTGCTGGCGTGCCGCCCCAGCCTGCCTCAGGGGCGCACCGCACCAGCTTTCGGCTAGACAAACCTGATGAATTTTCCAACTCGTTTTTTGATCTTAATTTGATTAATTCGATCCTTTTTTTGAATTTCTCTTTAGATTCAGATACCCAAAACATGTACAAGAATCTAACTCAAATAACTCTACTAATCGACATGATTATCTCAAGAAACTCATTAATCTCTTCCTAAATTCAAGAACGAAAGCAATTCAACAACACACATCAAGAACATTAAAACTTTCAACTTTTTAGGACAAATTCACGCTGAAATAAGCATGTTTTGCACGTGGGTGAACGAGCCCAGTGCTATGTGAACTCACATACCTCGTAGGGATTAACCCTTAGCGAAATCCACAACCAAATCGCAAGAACTTGACGAATCTTGACATTTTCTTCTCCTTTCTCCTCTTGAGTTCTTTCTCTAAAAACCCTAGCATGAAATCTTTGAGTGCATAAACTGATCCAATTCATTTTAGACCCCTAATTAATTACTAAAAAAAAATTAATTTAATTGAGTATGGAAAAGACCAAAATACCCCTTTACAATTCGATTAACTTTCCTTATCTATACAGCCCAACTTCGAACGGGCATATATCCCTCATACGAGCTCAAAAATTAGCAAACTCGGTGGCGTTGGAAAGATAATTCCATGACCTTTCATTTGATATCTTATTTGCCACCTAACTCATCTTGTATTGAATGTTATGGTCGTTTGAAGTTGACCCAAAACTCATACTAAGCATAACTTTATCAAATTTCAGATTTTTCATTCTTTTCAAAAATGGCTCTTTCTAATTCTAACTCTTTCAAATAGCGGGGTGTTACAGAGGTGGGATTAACTTCAAATTCGCTGGAGTTCAAGATTTGTGAATCCGTTGATTCCATTTCAACTTGATCAGATATAACGATTTGTAAATTTGTTGATTCCATTTCGACATCGTTGGCCGCAAAAGATTTCTTCATTTTACGTCTTTTGTGGAGTTTGTGGAAATTCTTAGACCATCTTAATGATTAACAACTTTTGTTTTTCATCTTTGACTTGGACTACAAGAATTTAGATTTGATAGAGCGCTTCATTTGGTCGTCAATGGAAGCCAATATTTTTTTCCCAGATTATGCATATAAGTGGTGTGTGTGTGTATATATATATAGGCATCCATTGACGACCAAATGAAGCGTGCTATCAAATCTAAATTCTTGCAGCCCAAGTAAAAGATGGAAAATAAAGTTTTTCATCGTCAAGATTGTCTAAGAATTTCCGTCAACTCCACAAAAGGCGTAGAATTAAAAAATCTTTCAAGGCAAACGATGTCGAAATGGAATCAACAAATTTACAAATTATTAATTCAGATCAAGTTTAAATGGAATCAACTGATTTGCAAATCATTAACACCGGCGAATTTGAAGTTAATCCTACCTCAATAAATTCTAATGTCATCGCTATTTGAAAATATGAAAACGGATACAAAAGCGAAGATGATTATATCGACCTGCAAAAAATTCAATCCGGCCCGAGACGTGTTCGTTGACAAAACCGCCGTAGGAATTCCTACTTTTCAATAGAGCAGAGGCGAACTAATCAACGAGAAAGAGGCCCTACTCACCACAAACGAATACACCACAAGATTGAACTGCACTCATGCCTCTCCCGCATCAAGTTAACCCCCCCTACGTAGTGATTCTATCAATCATGTATGTAGGTAGGACCCTCCATTCTAATTGGCATATCATGAAAAAAGAAAGCCATTTGCACCAGGCGAACTGCGCTTTCCCTTGCCTTGATGTTCATCTTTCTAAGTCAAGTATGGTGACCCACCGAAGACTGGAGCTTCGTAACATGTTGACAAAGGCCCCCGAACTAAGGGTTTGGTCAGTAGAAGGGATGACTTTGTCTCCCCAGAAGAAGAATAGCCCCGCTCTCTAGCCGACTGATCCCGTTGACCCTATAACTGGAAGGGAACGTGTCACATTAGAGGTGAACGATCAGAGGTGTCCTCTAATCACCACGATGAGGCAAGTCCCTCTTTTAGTAGACTCAGCTATGAATATTCATTCAGAAATGAATGTCGGGCTCTTTCTTTCACTGCTAACCTCATTTTCAACATGCTGAAACTTTTTGTTTCGTCGAACCCTCAGCTTGTGGTCCTCCTTTAAGTGTGGGTTCAATTGAATGATCTAAATCAGTAATCATATGCAATGCACGTATCGAAAAACTAGTATATATACATATCCAACTTATATGCATAAAGTGGGAAAGAAATATAGGTTTCAATTGACGACCAAATGAAGCACCCTATCAAATCTAAATTCGTGTAGCCCAAGTCAAAGATGAAAAACAAAAGTTGTTCATCATCAAGGTTGAAAAACTAGTATATATATATATACACACACACACAAAACTTATATGCATTAACTGAGAAAGAAATATAGGCTTCCATGGACGACCAAATGAAGCGCCCTATGAAATCTAAATTCTTACAGCCCAAGTCAAAGATGGAAAACAAAACTTGTTCATCATCAAGATGGTTTAAGAATTTCTGCAGACTCAACAGAAGGCATAAAATTAAGAAATCTTTTGCGGCGAAAGATGTCAAAATGGAATCAACAAATTTACAAATCATTAATTCCGATCAAGTTGAAATGTAATCAACGGATTTGCAAATCTTGAACTCTAGCGAATTTGAAGTTAATCCTACCTCACTAAATTCAGATGTCATCGCTCTTAGAAAAAATGACAACGGATACAAGAGCGAAAATGATGATATCGAGGTGAAACTAATTCTTTAAATCTGTAATCACGTGTAACGCACGTGTCAAAAAAACTAATATGTATATGAAAATAGAGTCGAATGCTACATCTATCAAACAGTTTCTGAAAAAGTTAGGCCAGGTGTCCTTATCCTTGAATAAACGCCAAAAAGGGACAGTTCAAATGAAATACAGTCCAAAAATTAAAATTGATGGTCATTGCATAACAGTTATTGCACGAGGTGGTAAACAAACCTTAGAACCCCCTATTAAAAAAGTGGTGGAAAACCCAAAGGGACCCGAAATTATTGAAGATGAACATGTGGGGGAACCCAAGGATCTAGTTGTGGAAGAAAAGGAAGCAACTCAAAATACAACACCCATGACTCGACCTCCTCCACCCTTTCCACAATGATTAATTAGTGAAGAAAATTGAGGAACTAAATTATCATAAGTTTATCTCGATGTTGAAGCAACTCTCAAATAATGCTTATTTGATTGAAGCACTAGAATAGATCCCGGGCTATTTGAAGTTCCTCTATAGCTCTCAAGGTATGATTAAGATCTACGTACGCTATATCTTATTCACACTTTACTTGTTGAGATGTACTAAGTATGTTATTATTGTTGATAATGATAATTTCTAAATGTTGGATGCATTAATTTCTATCATATATGTGGAACATTTTGTCCACAAGACTTCAAATGTTTTCTCAAAGAACCTATAACATGTCCATTTGGAAAATGGTAGGTTTAATTGAATTAGTAAACAAGGTTGCATTCACCTCTTGTTATAACTTCTTGAAACATGCATTTTGTGTAATCACGTGATCATTAGTATGCTCTTACCTATTTGAATTGTTTAATATTGAATTACTTTTTTTCTTATCGTGAATCATTTATAATGTTATTATTGTACTTGTAGCTTTTATGAAACAATTTTTTTCCTTTCTTATTACCTTCTTTGTTAGATATTGCCACATTTTGATACTAATAAAATTTATTTTTTGTTATTAGACAAGCTTACTCTAACTGAATATGAGAAATATGCTGGAAGAGAGTCTTGAAAATAGAAGAATAATATTTGGATCTTTGTTTAGGATTACAAAATTTCAATGGTAAAGACTGCACTACTGAAATTTTATAACCAATCTTCAAAAAAATGTCAATGGGTCACATAAATTTAGCTATCAAAATGAATTTATCATATGTACCAAGTGCAAAAAATACAGGTTTCATCGCTACTAAGGAGGATTGCAGGATCTATCATGATTCTTTGGCCAATGCACATTGACAGTGTTTGGATTCTCCTTTTGACAAGTATGTTTTCTTTTCATGCTTCATTTCCTTAATATTATATTTTTCATGTGCAAGCTATTGTTTTCAATTAGTTGTTCATATTAAATGGAATCTCTTTTAATTGATCATTTTACTTTCATAATGGAAATTATTATTAGGATTAATTACTAGTAGTAAATGATCTTAATAATATATTTAAATTATAAAAATCATATTGATCAGCTAGAAGAGAACTCCTTTTAACATAAACAACAAATTTGTAAATAACTTGCATATGTAAAACATAATATTAAAAAAATTAAGCATGAAAATAAAACATACTTGCCAAAATGACACTACAATATTTAGGCTTTAAGCCACCCCTGTAAAGTGTGGCCTAAACTAGCAAAAAATGTGGTAAATGACTTTTTATCAATCAGCTCACCCATATTAGTTATTTCTTCTTAACTTTTTCTCACTTAAAATCCCTTTCAAACATTCCAACATAAGTTCATATATGGTCTTTAACTGTGTTGGTGTAACTATTAAAAATGTCATCAGTTTTTGTACTATAAATACCCTTAAATTATGAAACATACCCAACACACCAATTTTTTTAATTTCAGATTTTGACAAAAGTAGAGCGCATTTTCCTTTTAGCATAGTGATCCAAATGAGGCTTTAGTCCCTTTTTTGATAGAGTCCTTTTTAGAAGCATTTATTTAATGGTGGATAGATGCACCATAAGAACAATGAGTGTAATAACACCACTATTTTGAGGCCCACGTTACAGATATAATTCAATGGAATTTTTAAAGATGTATATTGAAACTTCCATATACGCGTTACAGTTTCCTACTTTAGCGTTAGCTTTTCATTTAAAGACGTCAGTAACTTCAAAACAACATTCAAGTTAATAATGCAGCGACTCCAATAAAGATTTGAAAAAAAATATTGTCCGGTCTCAGTGAGTAGTCTAGGAAAGAATAATAATAAGAAGATGAAGAAGCAGAATGTAGTACAAAAGTACTTACTATTACAATTTGACTGTCTTCCTAAACTTCTTTCTCCATCTTTGTACGAGTTGAAATAAACATTTCTGACTATGATGGTTCCCCGTTGTTTTCTTTGGTTGCATGCTACAAATTATATCAACATAAAGTAAAAAAAAAGACATCAATACAATCTGATAAAGTACAAAAAATGAAAGTCGATTTTTTTACAACGTCTACTAAATATTATCAACACCATGCATAATCTTGCACAATTAGTATAAGCATTGAAACATGGGACAAAATTTTGATCCAAAGCAATCGAGTCTATTTTGCTTTACTTAACTAATTATATTTACCAAGTAATTTAAATTTACACAATTTGTATACAAGAAAATTACTAATTTCCCAACTAGATAACTTTTAATGTTACTAGGTAGCCAAACCAAACTAACATATTGAATTGGCAAAAACAAGTCTTAGAGCTTGAAATCAAAGCAACCTCTATTGGAGTTTTCTGTTTTTTCTCTGTTAGTATGTTTTGCAATAGTCTATTAGGTATCAACCAAGCAACTCAGGAAAAAAATAAGCATGTCAAATAATTGTTAGCAGTCAACATTACTTTAGTAAAACAAGAAAATCTTTATTTACTTTAACCATGTATGCAAGGATAGGCCAGTAGAACATTCTTTGGTAAAATATAATTAATATGTGCTTTCATTTGGTATATATGAGATCGACATCAATCGACATTTGAAATTTTTTAAAGTCAAGCTCGGGTCTAAAAGTAGTCATTTGAACTAATCATAAAACTCTTATAACTTAAGAGGTTGAACGAGACAGTTTATAGGCTTAGACATTTATCAGTTGAAGAAATCGTTCACCCGCCAAATATAAGTTATTCACATTTATATGTATTAAACAATCAATATTTTTTTGAGTCTTAAGTATTCAACCTTGTTTGCATTTTGTACTTTTACTTTGTCGCCCAAGTTTCTCAAACATGTAATTATATATTTTGTTGTTTAAAGTTTACTTTGAATTTAACACGTTAGTTTTTCACAAGAAAATTCACTTATTTCATCCTCAAAAGTTCTTGATCACATGGACTACAAAGAGAATAAAATTGCGGCACACATTTACTTTGAAGATTTGTTTACTTGCTCAACTTTCAAGCTTGTAATTATATATAGTAGGGATACTTAGAATACCTTTAATTTCTATATGTTGCTATGATCAATCAATGGTGAAAATTTAATGTTCTCTTCACAAATTGTTTTATTCAAGTTGGATAAAATTAATCAACAAATGCCCACGGCAAAGAACCATCTGATGAGTGTATACTACTACAAGCCAGAATCCCTTCTAGTCAATTTAAGAAGCTCGAGTTTCATAAACTAGTAAAGGCAAAGCAAAAACAACATACTACTAATAAGAATAACATGAATACCTACATTCTCATGGACGATTTCAATCCGAATCAGCTTATTAATTTAAGGAAAAATAGAAATTCTCATGCTTAATTAATGGTTATTTCCCACGACAAAGAATTAATTGATGGGTGTAATACTACCACAAGCTAGAATCCCAAAAATCAACAACAGAAAAAAATCAAAATACACCCCACGCAATAATGCAACAAATTCAGACTTTTAAAGAAAGAAATTTATACCTGATAAACTCTATTCCAACAAAACCTTTTCGATGTGATGAAGCTTTAGGATATCATTTTCATTGCTCTGTCCCTGGTAAACAATGACAAAATCGTAAGGGATTTTTGTATGTCGGCGACAAACAAAGAGAAAATTGTGAATGGAGCTTAAAGAGCTTCGATTTGGAATTTTTGTATCTCAAAAGATAGTGAAAAATCAGAGAAGTATTTTGAAATCATTCTGCAATTGTTTTGTGAAAAATCATTACTTTCTGTGTTGATTCAACAAATACCTATTAATTTGGGTGAAAATTTGTTTTTACAAAGCCTTGAAAAATTTCAGATCTAGGGCAACCAGAATCTCTTTCAGAGAGTTGAAGAGTTTTTCTATTGTTTATGAATTTTATTTTTCTCCAAAAAAAATGGGAGGGAGAGTTAAATTTGTTGGGGGGAATAAAATATTTTAGTGAAAACTATAAGGCCACACTTGACAAGTGTTGTTTTTATAATTATAAAAATAGCACACTTTAAAAGTGTAGTCATATATATAAATAGGTGTGGCCAATTATATCATGATGTGACAACGCTTATAAATGGTAGCCTATTGTAACGACTTGTTCCCGTCATTATAGAAAAGCCAATGGGGAAAGAATTGGGGTGAGAAAACTTTTTGGTAGTAGCTTGAGATTTCCTAGCCTAGTCCAGATTTGGACGAAATCGGAGTCAGTGAGGTCTAAGGAAATCTGGTAACAAATGAGAGATCTAATTATGATTTTGATCATACGACTAGATAGCTAAGATGTTAAGGAACCCGTACGACTTTACGGAATTGAATTCGGGTGAGTAGAACTCCTGAAATTGATCTTAGAGTGATCGGGTATTTTCTGTGTGTCATGAGATGAAGGTGTGTTGTGAAATGGGAGTTTGGAATTCTTAAATTTGCTCACTGTTCCCGTGCAAGTTGCCAGAGCGAAATTAGTATCGTAAGGGTGGGGCCGCTGTGGCGGGTTGGGTCCCGTCGTAGCGGGATAGACGTGACTTAAGTCAGAAATAAAACCCTTAAAACGTCTTTATTCTGCACTTTTCGACTTTGAGAGCTAAGGAACGACCCTAGACGAGTTCTTGACCATTTTTCACTATTCTTGAGGTTACAGGTAAGGTTTTAACTCCCCGAATCCATTTTTCGATCCATAGAACGTAGTTTCTTGGGTAATTATCGATGGGGGAGGGTTTTGATATGTGATTTATGGTGGAAGAAATTCTAATATGGGTGTGGGGACCAAGGTTTGGCCTAGGGTTGATAATGTTGATTATAATCCGGGTAATTAGGCCTCGTTTATTGATCCTTGTGTTAATTGTATGTTTGTAGACCACGAACAAGCGAGAAGAATCTGGAAAGGAAGATTCAAGTGCCTTAGGGGATTCAAGATTGTATTCGAGGTAGGTGATGGTTGTGATTTCATGTTGGTGTGATATATGTTTGTAATTGCTCATTATAATGCATGTATGTATGCGAATGTTGTATTATTGATCACCCTAATCGTAAATGAGGATAATTGAATAATTGTATGCCATGAATCGCCTCTTGTTGTATGATTGTGAGAATATACATTGTGATTGTGATTGTGGTTTGTTAAATGGGCGGGTGTCACGATCCGACACACTAACTGGTATCGATTGTCACGTTCCGGCATACACATTGGATCGGTTGCCACGTTCCAGCATAAATATGAGATCGGTTGCCACGTTCTGGCATAAACATTGGATCGGGTACCATGTTTTGGTATGCTAACAGTTTTGGTGTAGGTTCCATGAGAGAACTATTGAATTGTGTTATGTATCTACTTATGATGATTATGTTCATATCTAATGATGATTGATATTGGAAGACTGTATGTTGCTCTAAATTGATAACCAATCTGTATTATTGAGAATGTGGACTACTACATTGATCCTGAAAAGATGACTAATGTTGTATATGTTTGGTATATGCCTATTTTATAATGTTGTGGTTACTTGCATGTGTTTCACCTTTGGGATAGCCACGTGATCCTACCAGTACACGGTGGTTGTGTACTGATACTGCACTTGCTCTTATTTTGTTGACTAGTTCTTTAGATGATTTTCTTGTTTAGACTTATGAATCTTGTTAGAGTTGTGGTACATTGACTTTCAGGTTCTAGGGGTTGTTCTTCCGCATTAGTTTGGTTAGTTGTTTGTTAAAACCTTGGAGTTTATCACTCTATTTGTGTTAGTTATTTAAACCTGCTTCCGTAGTTTTAAATTGTTAGTTAGTTAGTAGTTATGGTTCTCCCACCGGAGGGTTAGTGTGGGTGCCAATCACGACGGTCTGGGTCGTGACACATATACTACTAAAGAGCACGTTTTACAAGTGTTGTCAATACTACCGTGGTCAAAAGCTAAAAACTAAGGCTACACTTTAAAAATGTAGCCTTAAAAGGTTTAGGCAACACTTTACAAGCGTTGTGTTGATTTAGTGTGGATGTAGGCCTAAAATGTTGTAGTGTGAATATCAACACACTTCCGATGCGCATTAACCAATACATCATGGTACACTCTACATTCCTCCTTAAATCATCAATGAATCTGCATCCTTTTTTTTGCACTTGATACATACGATAAATTCATCACGAAGACTAAATTTATGTGATCCATTGACATGTTTTGAAGACTTCTTATAAAATTTGAGCAGTGCAGTTTGTACCACCGAAACTTTAAAACCATAAACAATGATTCTGTCACGACTCAAAAATGGATGTGATGGCACTCATCTTATCCGAACAAGACAAGTCAGCCTAAAACCCCATCATTACGATAAAATGTGGCAATAAAATTAAAATAGAAGTTTTATACTCAGTTACTAATGCGATAATAAGTTAACTTAACTAAATCCCCAAAACCTGGTTGTTACGTATACAAGCCTATAATGTATTACAATGGATTTGAAAGAAAACACAAGTCTTAAATGATGTTGTCACTAAAGTAAAACAAGATCATAAATAGGAGTAAGAAGGTCCGCTGAGATGAGAAACAACTACCTCACAAATCTCCACAGGAAGCCTCTGAAAAGAAGTGAATAGAAAGTATCATGAATATCCAAGCTCATAACCTACAAAAATGTAGAAGCAAGGGGTGAGTACCGAACCGCACAGTACTCAGCAAGTAAACTTTTAAACACAAACTAAGGGAATAGAATACAGGTACTCCTTACACCCCAATCGAACCTCCACAACTACAACCTGCATAAAACCAGCCCAACCTAATAGTTCGCAATTTACCTAGCACACAACTCAAAAACAACACTCTAACAATTACATATCCTCAATAACAAACTCAATATTCATCAATCACAAGTTCCACAGAAACGCACTCACAAGGTCAGCAACACACAAAGTCAAATTCACCAATGATAAAGATGTGCAATGCAATGCAATGTCAAGTATAGTGATGCATGTCTGACCTAATGATACACACCCACTGTCTCTCAGTCCGAGACCTATGGGGGGGGGGGGGGGGGGGGGGGA
>JAJOOR010029813.1:0-15055 GCA_036250505.1 Solanum acaule | reverse complement strand
TCTTGAATTCATAATTCACATTCAAGAGAAAGTTAAGAGTAGAGTTCAAGAAAGCCTTTGAGTTCAATTGTGAATCCTTTGAGATCAACTATCGATTTGAACTAAGTTTTGAGGAAGTAAGTCAGAGAATAAGAAGAGTCGTATACATGAGTTCCATAGAGTTATGTAGACCATTGAGTCGAGTTATTTCATGCCCATAATTTCGCATGAACTTCGTAAGTTGAGCATCCTTCAGAGAAGTGGTATCTTCAAGTTCTAAGCCTTTAAGTGTTGAGTTCCTAATCCCTTTTGAGAAGCATCTTTGAGTACTTGAGTTGAATATTTCATGCTTATAATTTCGCATGAATATTATAAGTCGAACAATCTTGAAATGAGAAGTATCTTTGAGTCATTGAGTTGAGTAGTTCATGCTCATAATTTTGCATGCACTCTGAGTTGAGCATTTTTTAAATGAGTAGTATCATTGAAGTTCTTGAGTTCCAAGTATTTGAGTTCTATCTATGGTTATTGAAAACCTTGCATCGAGTCATTCACGTCCATAATTCGGCATGAACCACATTTTAAGAAGTCTTTTACAAATGTTTTAATTTTGTTTTAAGACTTAAGTTTTGAGTTCAGTAAAGAGTAAAGAGTAAAGTTTGAAGTCCTTTTCTTCAAAAAGTATATGGGGACTAAGTATTCCCAAAGAGTTTATAAATGTTTTCACATTTAAATAAGAACGGAAACTGAGATTTCCAAAGAGCTTTCGAGTTAGTTTTCAGAAAAGAGTAATCGCTTTCTAATTGAAGCAAAAGAGGAAACTAAGATTTCCAAGATAGCCTTTGAGTTAAGTTTTTGAGTACTAATCTCAAATCACAGAAGAAGTATGTTTTTAAAAACATAAAAGCTAGTATATTTTGGGAGTAGTATTGAGCACCGAATTGGGGACGAGCATGAGTTCAGATAACTCACGTCTCCATAAAACCATGTAGCCACCATGGGTAGAAAAGGGTCATACTTTTTAGATGAATTCTTTTCACAATAGACTAGTGGATCCACTAAGTTAAGTTAAGGTCCTATATTGATGGCAAAGTATAGGATGGTCATTGGCAGCATGAGCTAAAGTGTTGTATCATCACTATAGCTCTTAAGTGATGGTTGCCGGTTAGAGAAACTCCCACATAAGTTATTGTATTCTTATATACACAATTATTTGTATGTTTACATACATTTCAGAATTTTGTTGTATCCTTGCATACACACAGAGTTGACAACATGTTTTTAAACAGTTTATTTCTTTATATTGCACTTGTTTTAAATTGCTTTATATTGAAATGAGTTCAGTATCCAGAGTTGAGTATCCAGAGTCGAATATCATATCTTTGAGTCGAATATCATATCCTTGAGTTGAGTATCTTATCCTTGAGTACTTCTGAGTTGAGTAAGTTTGAGTAGTTTGGAGTATTCCTTGAGTTGAGTAAGATTGAAAAGAGGTAAGTATGTTTACTTTTTATCAAGTTTCAAGCTTATGTTTATGCTTTAGAATTCCTCTTACATGCTCGTACATTCCACGTACTGAGTCATTTGGCCTGCATCTTTTCATGATGCAGACACAGGTATTCAGGATCATCAATATGAGTTTCGTTGATACATCCGAGAGTTCGAGTTAGCTATGGTGATCCTACTTGCTTTCGAAGGATTTCATTTACCCTTTAGTTATATCAGTTGTTAGGATGTCATGGGTCTTGTCCTGACTTCCATCTTTATCAGTTAGAGGCTTCATAGATAGTTAGTATAGTTGAGAAGTCTGTATCATTTATTTTATTAAATGTTTTAAAGACTAAAGTTTCCTTTTTATGGCGAGTTGTATATATTTTATTATACAAAGTTTTTTTTGGAATTAAAGTTTGTATTTAAGTTTTATGAACTTTTATTTCAGTTTTAAGCTTTTGTATGCTTAAGTTAGTCTTCCACTTGTAGTCAGTCAGGATAAGGGTTCGCTTGGGAACCAACAATGGTTCTTGAGTGCCGGCCACGTCCAGAGTGTAGACTCGGGTCGTGACATAGGGTCATTTAATTTTTTTTTGTATATCTCTTTATGCCACAGTAATAATATATATACTCAATAAAATTTTCGCTTGACAACCCTTCACTCAACGTGGGTCTGCCCCTACTTGGTATCTCGTATCGCTTTTTATCCAGTTGAATATTGTGAGATTATTGAGTAAAATGGCAAATAAACAAGTAAGAGAGAGAATCATATGAAGCTTCAGACTTCGATGATGTATGAACACCGGATCCGGAGCCAGATACCTTATATCTGTAATGGCGGTAAGAAGCGAAAGCTTAAAGAATAAATACTAAGTAAATTATGGAAACTTGGAGCTCAAGAATAAAAGTGTTGTTGTATCAGTCAATAAAAAAGTTCAACTCAAACCTAAAGTACTAAAAAAAATGGACGTTGGTCACGTGGTAATGTCGTTAGTAGCCACATTTGTGGAAGTTTGGTAGAGTTTTGGTAGTCAAAGTTTGATAGAATTTTGGTAGAGTTTGGCAGCCAAACTTTGTGGAAATTGGCTACCACATTTATGTCAAAGTTGTTTACCTACAAGTTTGAATTGTTAGTTTCCATTGATGTCATTAGTGACATCAAATGGACATAATTTTTCTTATAAATAGAGCACTTATGCTCATTTGTAAGGACACACCAAAAATAGAGAAGCAATAGAGAGTAGAGAGAGTAATCCACAAACTACTTCTTAGTTTGTGAGAAAATAGTGTGTAAGTAATATTGTTGTGAGTTGTTAGAAATAAAAGAGTGTTGAGTAGTAGTCTTTTGACACTACCAAGTTTTTCATCAATATTATTGTATTACTTATTTGGGTATCATATTTTATCCATTTCAATATTTGGTGTCGTTGTTACTTTTTTCCTATTGCTATTTAGTTTGGACATTATCCTAAGTGTGATTATCATTTTGTCCAACAACGTGGTATCAGAGCCATGACAAATAATAGTCTGTTGTCCTTTCAGTACCCCCGTCTCACAAGAGGAAATTATAAAAAATGGTGTCTACGAATGAAAGCCATTCTTGGCTCTCAAGATGTTTGGGACATTGTAGACAAAGGGAATACAAAACCCGTTAATCAGGAAACTTTGTCCTCAAATGAAAATGACGTCTTGTTAAAGACAAGAAAGAAAGATCAATAGGCCCTCACTCTTATCCATCAATTTTTGGATGATGGCATGTTTGAGAAGGTGGCTGATGCAACTACCTCAAAAGAAGCTTGAGAGATTTTACAAAATTCTCTCCAAGGAGTTGATAACGTAAAGAAGATAAAACTTTAAACTCTAAGGACTGACTTTGAAGTTGTAAAAATGAAAGAATCTGAGTCCATTTCGGATTTTTGTTCAAAGTTGATAGCTGTTGTAAACCGACTAAGAAGATATGGGGAGGAAGTAGATGATGTGCGTGCAGTAGAAAAGATCCTTCGTTCTTTAACACCTAAATTTGATTATGTGGTATGTGCTATTGAGGAGTCTAAAGATTTAGACTCTATGACGGTAGAACAATTGGAAGGTTCTTTACTAGCCCACAAAGAGAAAATGAAAAGGAGAAAAGAAGAGCAACTAGAGCAACTTCTTAAAACTCAAGCATCCTTCAAAGGATTTGAAGGTGAGAAAAGTTACAAAGGAAATGGACAATGGGAAGGCCGTGGAAGAGGAAGAAGTTATACCAATAAATTCAACAATGAAGATAAGAGTCACCAGTCATTCAGAGGTCGTGGCTGTGGTCAACGAGGAGGTAGAGGACATGGAGCTTACCAAGGTACAAATTAAATGAGGTATGACAAATATAAAATTGAGTGTTATAACTCTCATAAAATTGGACATTACACTTGGGAATGTCGTAGTAATGTTAAAGAGACAGTTAATCTTGTTGACAACAACAAAGACGAAAATGAGTCAACGTTGTTATTAGCACTCAAAGAAAATACAGATGATTGCAGTTTACGGTATCTTGACAATGGAGCAAGCAATCATATGTGTGGCCACAAAGATAATTTTGTGGAGATAAAGAAGACGGTGAAAGGTAATGTGTCTTTTGGAGATACCTCAAAGATCCAAATTGAAGGGATATGTACGATTCTGATATCCTGTAAAGATGGTGGCCATAAATTGATTAACAATGTTTATTATGTGCCAAAATTAAAAAGTAATATTTTGAGTTCGGGTCAACTTCTTGAAAAAGGATATGATATTCATATGAAAAATATGCATCTTTAGCTTAGAGAATCAAGTAACAACTTAATTGCTAAAGTGCATATGGCAAAGAATAAGTTGTTCCCTTTGAATCTTAAAACCATCGATGCAAAATGTTTGAAGGCTAATGTGCAAGATGACTCATGGTGTTGGCATATGAGATTTGGGCACTTGAACTTTGAAGCGCTCAAATCAATGGGAGACAAGAACATGATAGATGGGATACCGTCAATCAACCATCCAAATCAATTGTGTGAAGCTTGTCTTCTTTGAAAACATGCAAGGAGGAGTTTTCCAAAGGAGACTACATCAAGAACAAGTAAGCCACTCCAACTTGTACACACCGATGTGTGTGGTCCAATCGATCCACCTTCTTTTGGTAAAAGAAAGTACTTCTTGCTCTTTATTGATGATTTCAGTAGAAAGACTTAGGTATACTTCTTGCAGCAAAAATCTGAAGTTTTTGTTGTCTTTAAAAATTTCAAAGCACTTGTAGAAAAAAAAAGTGGCTATGAAATAAAAGCATTAAGGTCCGATAGAGGAGACAAATTTACTTCAAAATAATTTAATGACTTTTGTCAATCTCATGGAATTCGTCTCCCTATAATGGTACCTTACTCGCCCCAACAAAATGGAGTTGCAGAAAGAAAGAATAGAACAATTCTTAATATGGCTAGATGTATGTTGAAAGCTAAACATCTACCAAAAGAATTTTGGGCCGAGGCTATTTCTTGTGCAGTTTATTTGAGCAACAGGTCTCCAACAAAAAATGTACGAGATCAAACACCTCAAGAAGCATGGAGCGGAAGAAAGACAAGTGTCAAGCACTTGAGAATATTTGGGAGCATAACTTATGCTTATGTTCCACATCAAGGGAGAGCTAAACTTGGAGATCGTAGTGTCAAGTATGTGTTTGTTGGCTATGACACAAGTTCAAAAGGCTACAAATTGTACAATCCAAGCAATAACAAAGTGGTGGTGAGTCGTGATGTTGAATTTGATGAAGAAGCATCATGGAACTGGGAGGCTCTGGAAGAAAAAACATATGATCTTTTTCCATACTTCGGAGATGAAGAAGAACATGAGACCATGCCACATGCACATGATGCAACCCCACCTCCTTCACCAGCAAATGTTGCATCTCCATCTTCTCAAGAGAGTTCAAGTGAAAGACCACATAGGATGAGGAGCATCCAAGAACTCTATGATGACACAAAAGAAATTACTAATTTTGATTTATTGTGTTGTCTCTTTGCTGATAGTGAACCAATGAATTTTGATGAAGCTGTTACTAACAAAAGGTGGAGACAAGCCATAGAGGAGGAGATCCAGTCAATAGAGAAGAACAACACTTGGGAGTTAACAACTCTTCCTAAGGATCATCGAGCAATTGGAGTCAAATGGGTATATAAGGTGAAGAAAAATGCTCATGGAGAGGTAGAAAGATACAAGTCAAGACTTGTGGCTAAAGGCTACAAACACATGCATGGCATCGACTATGAGAAAGTCTATGCACCTGCTGCCTGCATGGAGATGATCCGTCTATTGATCTCTTTAGCGGCGCAAATGAAGTGGAAAATCCATCAACTAGATGTCAAATCAACATTCTTGAATGGATATCTTGAAGAAGAAGTTTATGTTGAACAACCATTGGGCTTTGTGGTTAAAAATCATGAAGATAAGGTGTTGAGGTTGAATAAAGTCTTATATGGGTTGAAGCAAGCTCCACGAGCTTGGAATAGTCGCATTGACAAATACTTTCAAGACAATGGGTTTACTCGTTGTCTCCATGAATATGCTCTTTACATTAAAGTTCATACTAATGGAGATATTCTACTTGTTTGTCTTTATGTTGATGATCTCATTTTAACGGGTAACAACCCATCTTTATTTGATGCTTTCAAGAAAGTTATGTCCCCTGAGTTTGAGATGACGGACATAGGGCTCATATCATATTACTTGGGCCTAGAAGTGAAGCAAATGGAGGAAGGCATCTTCATATCTCAAGAAAGCTATACAAAGGATATTATGAAGAAGTTCAACATGTTTGATTGCAACCCTGTGAACACCCCAATGGAAAATGGAACAAAATTATCAAAGTTTGAAGATGAAGAAAAGGAGGATTTCACTTTGTTCAAAAGTCTCGTAGGAAGTCTAAGGTACTTCACATGTATGAGACTAGATATACTCTTTGCGGTTGGAATAGTAAGTTGCTTCATGGAAGCTCCCACCTCCACTCACTTGAAGGTTGCTAGAAGAATTTTACATTACCTAAAAGGTACGATCGACCTTGGACTATTTTATTCTTCTTCTGATGATTTTAATCTTGTGGGATCTTGTGATAGTGATTATGCGGGAGATGTTGATGATCGAAAAAACACATCAGGTTTTGTATTTTTCTTGGGTGATTGTGTTATTTCTTAGAATTCAAAGAAACAATCAATTGTTACTCTCTCGACTCGTGAAGTTGAATACATGATAGCGACATCATATACGTGTCATGCTATTTGGTTGAGGAAATTGTTGAAGAAACTCAATTTGCCACAAATTGAAGCCACAATGATTTGTATTGATAACAAATCTACGCAAGCACTTGCCAAGAATCCAGTGTATCATGATCGAAGCAAGCACATAGACACGAGGTATCACTTTATCCGAGAATGCATTGCCAAGAAAGAGGTAGAGCTCAAGTATGTGAAATCTCATGATCAAGTTGTGGATATCTTTACAAAGCCTCTCAAGTTTGAAGATTTTCAGAGATTGAGATCAAGCCTTGGAATAAAGAAGAAAAATAAAAATTAATGGAGAGATTTGTGGGAATAAAACAACAACTAATTTGACAACCACATTTGTTGAAATTACTTACCACAAATGTGAAAATTGACAAGCCACAAATGTGAAAGATGGTAGCCACATTTGGGGAAGTTTGGTAGAGTTTTGGTAGTCAAAGTTTGGTAGAATTTTGGTAGAGTTTGGCAATTAAACTTTGTGGAAATTGGCTACCACATTTATGTCAAAGTTGTTTACGTACAAGTTTGAATTGTTAGTTTCCATTGATGTCATTAGTGACATCAAATTGACAGAATTTTTCTTATAAATAGAGCACTTATGTGCCGCCCCGAAAGGAGCTACATTAAATTTCAGCAGTTTCGGGAGCGGGGAAGATTCGTATTGCGATTCACCGGGTCTCAAACGGCGTTCCAATTATATTCCAACTTTGGGAGATAACTTGAAGACCCTTGGTGAGCATTTAATAGCCTTGACTTTCAGCCAAGATGGGCCCCAAGAGAGGGGACAAGGCTGACTTGTGATAAGGGACATTCCACATTCTCCCACCTAATCTTTAACTTTTGTAAAGACACCATTTTAGTCTTTTCTCTTGGGAATTTTCCCATTTCATTTTTAGTCTTATTTTTACAGCTTGTTTAAGCTATTGTAAAAGGTTCACTTGTGTAGAGAAACACTTAGAAAAATACAAAGAAAATAGGCACTTGTCTCCCAAACTTGCTCTCTTATTTGCCTTCTTGTTGGTTGTTTGTGTGTGGACTATTTTAGACGATTTTGCTGTTGCACTTTAGTGCTTATTTGTGTTAGGATTGAGCTTACGAGACCTAAGAAAATAGGCCCGTGAGAAGTGGTATCAGAGCTTCAATTTGAGCATGACATCGAAGTGTCAACGCAACGAAGTTGGTGGTCAAGAGAGGGAGCAGGAGGTTCAGAAAGATACTGCCAAGAAACGTGATAGAAGTAAGGAAAGGGAATCTTCTTCTAACCCACCTGTTTGTGGTAGAAACCTTGGGGAAGAAGAAGAAGTTTTCGACACTAGCCAACTTGATGAGAAGATTATCGGAGTTGAGGCTGGTTTGTCGGCCTTGATTAAGCGACTTATGGTTTCGAGAACAATTTTAGTTCTGTTGAAATAGTAGCTCTTGAGGGCCTTGATGAGGTGAACATCAACCTTGTTGAGCTTGAGGAAGTGAACAAGGAAGGGATAACCAACCTTGAACTCAAGCTCACTAAAACACTCTTCTCTCTTCATAGAGAGTTTGAGACTTTGAAAAGACAGGTTAATGAGACTGCTGGTGCGGGAGTTGCTGGTCCCGTTACAGTTCGTGAGACACGTATTGAGGCTCCTAAACCAAAGGAGTTTCGTAGTGAAAGGAATACCCAAGACGTTGAGAATTTCTTGTGGCAAATGAATGCTTATTTCGAGCATGTGAACATGACTAGTGAGGCTGCCAAGATCCGGACAACGGCTATGTACTTGAGCGACACCGCTATGTTGTGGTGGCGGAGAAAAGGGGCGGACATGGAGAGAGGGATTTGCTCCATCTATGATTGGGGGTAGTTCAAAGAGGAGCTACATCGATAATGCTATCCTCAAAACGTAGTACATGAGGCTCGTCGGAGGTTGAGAGAATTAAAGCAAACGTCCTCCATTCGTGATTATGTGAAAGAGTTCACAAAACTCACTCTCCAAATTCTGAGTATGACCAGCAAGGACTTGCTGTTTACTTCTTGGATGGTCTCCAAAATTGGGCCAAACAAGAACTCCAAAGGAGGCAAGTCAATGACGTTGATGAAGCGATCGTAGTGGCTGAATCGCTTATTGATTTTCGGGCAGATGCAGCGAAGGGGAGGGACAATCGGAGCAAAAATGTTCCTCCCAAGGTGGATAACAATCGGAACAAAGCAAGCATGTTCCCAATCGAGGCAGCGATGCGAGAGGTAACAATCGTAATCAGCCTTCTAATTTTCGCAAAAACTATGAGGATCGTAAGAATGGCGTTCTACATCGTGAAGGTTGTTATATTTGTGGTGAGACTACTCACACTGCCCGTTATTGCCGTCGTTGAGTAAGTTAAATGTTATGTTTTCTGCTCAAAAGCAGCAAGAGTAGGCTGCCATGCAAACCGGAGGACCATCCGGTGGGCAAGGTGGACAAGCTGGCGGGGCGGACAAGGGAAAAAGCGTTGTTGTTGATATGTTTAATCATATGGCGTTGTTTAATCACATGACGCTTGATGCGTTGGCTGCCTAGCCGGCTAGTGTAAGGCCGCGCGAATCATTGTTCGTCAATGCCAAGTTGAATGGCAAAGATGTTAGAATTATGGTGAACACCGATGCAACACATAACTTTGTAAAGATGGAAAAGGACAAGGACCTTTGTTTGAATTATGTTGCCAGCGATACGATGTTGAAAATCGTCAACTCCCTCCCCATTACTGTCCATGGTTGCGCTCCCAAAGTCCCCATTGATTTAGGAGGATGGAAGGGGTTGATGGACTTCACTATTGCACCCATGGATGTGTTTGACATTATTTTGGGGTTGGATTTTTGGTATGAGGTTAATGCGTTTATTTCGCCGTGCCTCAACCAACTTCACATCAGTGAAGTCGGAGGTTCTTGCGTGGTACCCCTTATTCGGGTACCACAAAATGGGATGCACTTGTCTGCCATGCAGATTGTTAAGGGCTTTAAGATAGGGGAACCAACCTTTTTTGGTGCCATTGTTGGAGACTCAATTGAGGCAGTAGCTTTGGCTCATTGTATTGAGAAGGTCCTTTTTTATAATAGGGACGTGATGTCGGAAGAACTTCCCCAACGGTTGCCACCATGAAGGGAAGTTGATCACCAAATTGAATTGGTTCCCGGGGCAAAGCCACCTGCCATGATGCCTTATCGTATGGCGCCCCCGAAATTGGAGGAACTTAGAAAGCAACTCAAGGAGTTGCTTCATGCTGGACATATTAGGCCTTCTAAGGCGTTATTTGGTGTGCCTGTTTTGTTCCAAAAGAAGAAGGAAAGGACATTGCATTTGTGTATTGATTACCGAGCCCTCAACAAGGTCATGTGAAGAACAAATATCCTATTCCTTTGATCACTGATTTATTTGATCGTTTGGGGCAGGCCAAAGTGTTCACGAAGATGGACTTGAGGAAGGGTTATTACCAAGTTCGAATTACCGAAGGTGACGAGCCAAAAATGACTTGTGTCACTCGTTATGGAGCTTTTGAGTGGGTGGTCATGCCTTTCGGCTTGATAAACGCTCCAATGACGTTTTGTACATTGATGAACAAGCTGTTCAATCCCTTTTTGGATCAGTTTGTAGTTATTTATTTGGACGACATTGTCATTTATAGCAACATCATGGAGGAGATGTTGAGCACTTGTGCAAAGTGTTCAAAGTCTTGCGTGATAATGACTTGTGCGTGAAGCGGGAGAAATGCAGCTTCGCACAACCCACTGTCCACTTTTTTTGACACACTATTAGCCATGGTCAAATAAGAATGGACAACGTTAAGGTGGAGGCGATTCGGGATTGGGAGGCTCCAACAAAAGTACCCGAATTATGGTCCTTTCTTGGCTCACTAATTATTATCGGCGCTTCATATTTGGCTATTCGGCTATTGCTGCTCCATTCACCGACTTGCTGAAAAAGAGTCGTGAGTGGGAGTGGACTGATTTGTGTCAAGATGCCTTCAAAAAGCTCAAGGCAGCCATTACCGATGAGCCGATTTTGGCGTTGCCCGATTTCACTAAGGCTTTCAAAATTCATACCGACGCATCTGATTTTGCAATTGGTGGCGTCCTTATGCAAGAGGGCCACCCGATAGCGTTCGAGAGTAGAAAATTGAATGATGCGGAGAGACTATTCTGCCCATGAAAGGGAGATGACGACGGTAGTCCATTGTCTATGGACTTGGCGTCATTATGTATTGGGTTCTCACTTTGTTGTTAAGACGGGCAACGTCGTAACAACTTATTTTCAGTCCCAAAAGAAGTTGACTGCCAAGCAAGCCCGTTGGCAAGACTTCTTGGCTGAATTTGATTTCACGTTTAAATACAAGCCGGGGAAGGCTAATGTTGTAGTCGACGCTCTTAGTCGCAAGGTTGCCTTGGATGCGATTATTAGTTCAACTTGCAGCAGTGTTACTGATGATATTAAGGAAGGTATGCAGCATGATCCCGTGGCAAAGTAACTTCTCGTTTTGGCCTAACAAGGCAAGATGAAGAAGTTTTGGGAGGAGAATGATTTGTTGTACACTATGGGCAGACGTGTGTACGTGCCGAAATGGGCTAACCTTAGACGTACTTTGATCAAAGAGGGTCACGATACGACATGGGTTGGTCACCCTGGTCAGAAAATGACATTGGCGTTGCTAGAGTCCTCTTATTATTGGCCACGGATGCGAGATGACATTGAAGTTTATGTGCGTACTTGCCTCGTTTGTCAACAAGATAAAGTTGAAACGAAGGCACCGGGTGGATTCCTTGAGCCGCTGCCTATTGCTGAAAAATCGTGGGATAGTGTCACCATAGATTTCATCACTTGCTTGCCGAATTCTGAGGGGTTAGGGACTATTATGGTTGTTGTTGATCGCTTCTCAAAATATGCGACCTTCACTGCCACGACGGCCAGCTGCAAAGCCAAAGAGGCAGCTCGTATATTTTTGCGAGACGTCGTAAAGCATTGGGGTATACCCAAACATATTATTAGTGATCGAGATCCTCGATTCACTAGTGCATTTTGGAGAGAGTTATTCAGTTTGCTTGGTTCGGAGTTGCACTTCTCGACTAGCTTCCATCCTCAAACGGATGGACAAACGGAGCGGATCAACGCACTCTTAGAGTGCTATTTGCGGCACTATGTTAGTGCCAATCAAAAGGATTGGGTGAAGTTGTTGGACACTACCCAATTCTCATATAATTTGCAGCGGAATGAGGCAACGGGAAGGAGTCCATTTGAGTTGGCTACCGGGCAGCAGCCCAATACTCCCCAATCCTGGCCTATCGATGCCAATTTAAAGAGTCCGGGTGCTTATCACATGGCGAAAGACTGGGAGGAACAAGTTGATCTTGCACGATCTTATCTTGATAAGGCAGCCCGAAAAATAAAGAAGTTTGCTGATCGAAAGCGGCCACCAGTCGACTATCAAATTGGGGATCGAGTTATGATAAAACTCAATCCTAGAAAAGTCAAGTCGTTGTGAGGTGTGAGTCAAAGTCTGATTCGTTGCTACGAGGGTCCTTTCGAGATTATTGCTAAGGCGGGCAGAATCTCGTATCGGGTTGAGATGCCCCATCACTTGAAGATACATTCGGTCTTCCACGCTAGTAAATTAAAACCGTACTTTAAAGATATGGAAGACAAGGATCGGGGGCATTTCGGTAGAGCTCAAATATTCATTACTCCACCAGCCGTGGACAAACAGATCGAGGCAATTATTGATCATCAATTGGTTCGCGGTAAGGGCTGGAACAATTCGAGCTCGCAATTCCTTGTCCATTGGAAAGGAACGGCATCGAAGGAGGCAACATGGGAGAAGTACGAGGACTTGTGGCAGTTCCGCGACAAAGTCCATTCTTATTTGCAATTGTGTGGTGCCGGGGCCGTCGCCAAATCAGGTGGGGGAGCGTGTGCCGCCACGAAAGGAGCTACATTAAATTTCAGCGGTTTCGGGAGTGGGGTAGATTCGTATTGCAATTCACCGGGTCTCAAACGGTGTGCCAATTATATTCCAGCTTTGGGAGATAACTTGAAGACCCTTGGTGAGCATTTAATAGCCTTGACTTTCAGCCAAGACGGGCCCCAAGAGAGGGGACAAGACTGACTTGTGATAAGGGACATTTCACCTTCTCCCACCTAATCTTTGACTTTTGTAAAGACACCCTTTTAGTCTTTTCTCTTGGGAATTTTCCCATTTCGTTTTTAGTCTTATTTTTACAGCTTGTTTAAGCTATTGTAAAGGGTTCACTTGTATAGAGGAACACTTAGAAAAATACAAAGAAAATTGGCACTTGCCTCCCAAACTTGCTCTCTTATTTGCCTTCTTGTTGGTTGTTTGTGTGTGGACTGTTTTAGACGATTTTGTTGTTGCACTTTAGTGCTTATTTGTGTTAAGATTGAGCTTATGAGGAGTTGTGCAAGCCCTCCTTTGTTATCCCACGAGACCTAAGAAAATAGGCCCGTGACAACTTATGTTCATTTGTAAGGACACACCAAAAATAGAGAAGCAATAGAGAGTAGAGAGAGTAATCCACAAACTACTTCTTAGTTTGTGAGAAAATAGTGTGTAAGTAATATTGTTTTGAGTTGTTAGAAATAAAAGAGTGTTGAGTAGTAGTCTTTTGATACTATCAAGTTTTTCATCAATATTATTGTATTACTTATTTGGGTATCATATTTTACCCATTTCAATATTTGGTGTCGTTGGTACTCTCTTCCTATTGCTATTTAGTTTGGACATTATCCTGGGTGTGATTATCATTTTGTCCAACAGTTAGTAGTACCAGTCGGTATTCCTATTAAATAGACAATATGCTGGTAAAGTATTTAGAAACAAAAGACCACTTGGGTTACTTGCAAGAAACCTTTAACATTATGAGGAAACTCAATATGAATTTGAACCCAGAAAAATGTGCTTTTAACATCGGATTCAGTAAGTTCTTGGGTTTTCTCATATCACATAGAGGAATCAAAATAAATTCAGATAAAATCAGAACAATCAAGGAATTCTCAGATGTTCTCAACATGTTCAAGTCTATGCAAAGGCTCACTGAGCGAGTGACTAGTCTTAGTCGATTCATTTTGAGATCCTTAGAATTATGTCATCGGTTCTTTTCTTTAATAGGGAAGAAGAATCCTTCGAAAGAGGTCGCCGTAAGTGTTGTGGTTGTTCAAGAGGAAAAAGGTTTGCAATACCTTATTTATTATGTTTGTAAAACTTTCTTAACTGCAGAATCTCGGTGTTCGCATTTGGAAATGTAGGCCTTAGTCCTTATGGAATCCACTCAGAAACTAAGGCCATTTTTCTAGAGTTACATATTGTACGGTAATGATGTACCCTCTACAAGCCCGAATTGTCAAGAAGAATGGAGAAATGAGAGGTGGAGTTATGTGATCTTGTAATTGAGTATAAACCCCAGACTACCATTAAATATCAAGTCTTAGGGTGTTGACTCCCAAGCTGAGAAAGAGGTATTTCTCGACTCTAGGAATATGTTTGATATTTATAGTTTGTACATGGATGGAGCCTCGAGCATAAAAGGAACCAAACTAGAGATAGTTTTGATAACCTCAAAGGGTGAAAGACTAATACTAAGTTATAAATTGTATTCCACTTGCTAACAAAGAGGTTTAGTATCAAATTTTTGTTTGAACTAGGCTCTGAGGTCATTCAAATCGATTGTGACTCACAACTGGTCGTAAACCAAGTTAATGGGACCTATGAGGCAAAATACAACGAATGCTGAAATATTTAGCAAAGTTAGGACATTGCTTCTATTTATCCCTTTTTTTTAACACAAGGAACATCGCCGCCACATTTGCTTAAAGCGGTCAATTTCAATTCAAATTGGAGACTAAACACGATTCTTCACACATATCTTACACTATCTTCTCATCGAGATCACCTCGAACATCTATCGAAAGTAGATCTATTCACCTCAAGGGGAATTTATCTCCAACTTAAAAGCATCTCAAATGATTCCTCACACAGATCTTACATCGACATGATCCCTATAATAAGAGGATTTACTATCACTTTCTATAAGTGTAGGGACAAATTCACCTTGAGGTGCGATGGACCATATGCCATACAAGAAACATATTTGAGTGACACTTACAATCTTATTAATGCAGATGACATGAGGATCAGTCATATTAATGAAAAATTCTTGAAAATGTACTATCCTTGAACCAAGATGATCCTTAAGGAATGAGTATAAACTACATGTTATTCTTGTCCTGCAAGAGTATAAACTATGACGACCCGGGGGGGGGGGGGGGGGGGGGGGGGGGGGGGGGGGG
>JAJOOR010029812.1:0-16477 GCA_036250505.1 Solanum acaule | reverse complement strand
TGGGTAATTGAATCTAAAGAGAAATTGAGAAAAAGAATCAAATTTAGGCGAATTGGGGTTAGAAAACGAAGAAAGAAAAAGTCGGGCGAAACTGGCAACCCAATCCACGTTGCGGACCTCCCCCCCTTTCACAAAAATTTTCTCCGCGTCGCGGAGAGGTCGTAGACTTCTCTTTCTCAAAATGTATTTCGCTACCAAATAATAGAATACATCTCCGCGTCGTGGACTTGCTTCCAGACAGTGATTTCTTGATCATTTCTTGTGTTTAACTATCTAAAAGCACTCCTAATCATCATGATATATTTCCTATCACAAATCATAACCTTGAATTCATAATTAAAATTCAAGGTAGAGTTAAGAGCCAAGTCTAGAGAGTTCTTAGAGTCTTTTTTTTCAAAAGTCTTTTGCAAACGTTTTAAAACTTGTTTTAAAGACTTGAACATTGAGTTGACTAAGAGCAAGAGTGAAGTTCATTACTTCAAAAGATTATATGGGAACTAAGTATTCCCAAGAGTTAAAATGTTTTCACTTTTAAACAAGAGAGGAGACACTAATTTCCAAGAGTGGAAACACCGATTTCCAAGAGAGGTTTTGAGCTAGTTTTTGAGTAATAATCTCAAACCACAGAAAGAGTTATGTTTTTAAACATATGAGCTAGTATATTTGGGAGTAGTATTGAGCATCGATTTGGGGACAAATTTGAGTTCAAATAATTCAAAGTCTCTATAAACCGTATAGCCAACATGGGTAGAAAATGGTCATACTTTTTAGATGATTCCTTAATGCTTTTAGCATAGACTAGTGGATCCATTTAGTGATTTAGGTTCTATACCCCTGGCAAGGTATAGGACGGCCCTGGCAGTGTGAGGCAAAACGTTGTACCATCACTTAAGCTTATAGAGATGGTTATTGGTTAATGAAACTCCCACAGAGATATTTTGTATTCTTATATACATAGAGTTGTTTGTATTTTCTTATACAAACTGAGTTATTGTGTGTTTTTTAATACACTGAGTTGTTTTTACATGTTTTAAATCTTTTCTTTATATTGCATCCTTATTATTGCTTTATATTGAAATGAGTTGAATTGAGTTGAGACAAGGTAAGTTTCTTCAGTTCTATTTCAAGCTTATGTCTTGTTTAGTATTCCACTCGCATGCTCGTACATTCAATGTACTGATGTCATTTGGCCTACATCATTTTATGATACAGATACAGGTAACCAGGATCAGCATCCAGCGTCTCGTTGATCCAATTGACCATTTAGAGTCATTTGGTGAGCCTCCTTGCTTTCCGGAGGATCCCTTTTTTACATTGCTTTGGTATTTTCAGTTGTTAGGATGATCGGGGTCTTGTCCCGACATCCCTCATAGTTTTAGAGGCTTCATATACAACTAGTTATAGTTCATTAGTCTTTTCATTTTCATTCTATTATGTTGAGACTTGAAATTTCCTTATTGGCCAATTGAATGTTTCCTTTATAACATTCCAGTTTATTACATGGATTTATCTTTGTTGAGTAAAATCTTCCGTTGAGTAGTAAGTCAGGACAACGGTTCGCTTGGGGCCATCAATGGGTCTCGAGTGCCAATCCCGTCCAGGGTGTAGACTCAGGGTGTAACAACTACAATTAGAGAGTTGTGAGCGGTAGTATCAAATTTGATGTACAATATAATCTCAAAAAATAGTCTTAATTTTTTTTTCCATTTACAATTCTTTCTTTTTTTTTCTTATATTTTCACACTAAATGAAATAAGAATAATGATAAGCAAATAGATTTTTAGGAGAGATATTCAAAATTCAAATTTCAAATTATTCCTTGAATCAAAGAAGTGAAAAAATAATTCATGTGTGAGAAGAATCAAAAATACCCGTGACCTAAAAAAAAACATGAACTTCACTAGACGGATCTAACATACCTATACATAGATTTTTTTAAATAAAAAATAAATTAAAACTTTATATAGGAAAATAAAAACGAAATTGAATTAAATTAATCCCTAAAGGAATAAGAAAACACGGGAGAAGAATAGTGTAGAAGGAAAAAATAGGAAACAAACCATTAAACCAAATTAAAATAGAAATTTGGTACGGGAAATATAGATGTAATCGTTTTTTTTTTTTTTTTTTTTTGAGGATTTTCATTTTGGTATAGGAAAGGGAATAGGATAACATATATCATCTATAAATTACTCTCTAATGTATTGTTATAATATACTACAAACATACAGCAAATTCAATTCTTAATTTCCAATGGCGGAATTATTGTGGAAGAGAGGCACAACTCTTGGTCAAGGTGGATTCGGTATTGTCTCGTTAGCTTCTACCTCTAATGCACTATTTCATGGTGTTACTCTTCCATCTCTCATCGCTGTCAAATCTTGCAACTACAGTGATTCTGAATAGTTGAAAGAAGAAGTCGAAATCCTCGGAATGTTCAAACATTCACCTTACATTGTTCACTGTTTCGGAGCTAATGTCTCTTTTGAAGATAACATCTTTACAACTTATTGCTCGAGTATGCTTCAGGAGGAAGCCTTGCTGACCGTCTTCAAAACTGCAATTCACTGTCGGTGTTTGAAGTTAAGAAACACACGAAGAATGCTCTTTTAGGGCTCAATTGTATGCATAATAAAGGAATCATTCATTGTGACATCAAACTTGGAAATATTCTCCTTGTAGGGGGGGGGGACAAAACTGCCAAGATTGCTGATTTCGGGCTCTATGTGACCTTGGAACAGGGCATGAACCACATAAAGGTATATGGCACCTGAATCTGTGATTAACAATGAGTATAGCCCACAAGTTGATATTTGGGCTCTTGGCTGCACTGTCTATGCACTGATTACAGGGACACCGCTGTGGGAAGACGCAGATGGTGATGATGTGTTGGACAAAATCGAGTTTGAGGAACTGAAGTTTTAGAACTCGAAGTTGTCAAATGATGCTCAAAATTTTCTGGAAAAATGTCTTGTGAGGAATCCCAACACGCGTTGGACTGCAGACATACTCTTGGACCACACTTTCATGCAGAGTTCATCCAAAGTAGCCAACACAACAAAGACAAGGAAGAAGAAAATTGATTCAATGTCCCTTCTACACAAACCAATCCAGAAGATAACATTCAAGATCGGCCATCATAAATTGTCGAGGCTATTGCTGGATCCGAAACCCCTTGTACACAAACAAATCCAGAAGATAGCATTCAAGATCGGCAATCATAAATTTGTGAAGCAATTCCCAGATCTGAAGGAAATAGCGAATGAAACTTGTGGAAGGGTACTGGGTACTGACAATAGATAGATACATAATAAAAATTGATTTGTATATATATAGAGAAGTATGTATGGGCTTGATCCCTCTTTAGGATTTCTTTTGGGGTATGTAGGCAATGAGTGACAAAGATGATCACGTGTGCAGCCCCTTATTAGTTTAATAAAAAAAAAAAGTTGTATAGTTGATCAACATTCTTTATAAAGAAAGACGAGTTGTTATATCTGTGTTGAAAAGTTGAGTTTGTTATTATGATTGAATTGCTAGGTTAGAAATCTATGGTTTCCTTATTAATATGACTCATTTGTTGTGCTTTTCCATATTCGCGCCCTCTCTTTTGTCACCAATTTAGACAATATTTTACATGTCAAGTACTATTGGTTTTGGGGAATAACAAAAGAAAACCTATACTTCAAGACAAAACCGACAACAGAAAAGAAAAGAAAAACAAATTAAGGGTGTGTTTGATACGGAGGAAAATATTTTCTCAAAAACGGTTTCTAATTTTTCTCTGTTTGATTGGTCCAAAATGTTTTCGAAAATATTTTCTCTAAGAAAACAGATTTCCTTAAAATGAGGAAACGACTTCCCTAATGAAAATAGAAAAAACAAGTTCCATAAGTGACATTCCAGGCTCATTGTCTCTTGATCCCACCCGTGGCAAATAGGAATTTCGCTAAAGGTATTCAAAAATTTAATATATATCTCTAAAAAGATGTTTTCATTTGTATACACAATATTATTTTTTATATATACAATATAATTTTTCGACAAAGGGTGTTCAAGTAACCACTTTTGAGTCTCATCCAATGTCCCAACCTAGACCATCCCTCCCCAAACCCGCAACCCATTCTCATCCCATAATATTTTGCTAGATTACATAAATATATTTTTTAGATATTATTATCATAAAGTAAATAAATAAGAAACTCGCTTATTTTCCAAGAAACGTGATTGGTTCTATAAATAGACAACATATGGAGTATCCATCATATATTAACTAACTATATATCCATTGATCCCAGGAGAAAAAGAAGAAATATATTGAGATACGGAAAAAACCAAAGTGTTGATAGTGGGAGGAACAGGATACCTTGGAAAGAGATTGGTGAAATCTAGTTTAGCAAATGGACATGACACATACATTTTACAACGTCCAGAAATAGGAGTTGATATTGAAAAAGTTGAAATGCTTATTTTTTTTAAGAGGCAGGGAGCTCACCTTGTAACTACTTCTTTCAACGATCATCGAAGCCTCGTGGATGCACTTAAACTCGTGAATGTTGTAATATGTGCCATCACCGGTGTCCATATTCGTAGCCATCATATCTTGCTTCAACCCAAGCTTGTGGAGTACCATCAAAAAAGCTGGAAATATCAAGGTACGTATGTTAGGGTTTTGCCCTGATTTTCTTTCCTTATTTGAAGTTCATTTTTTTCCTTAAAGAAAAGTCAAAGTATTACCATAAATGCTTGAACTTTTTCTAAAAGGAAAATATAATTTTCTTCCATATTTGGTTTATTATTTCCTTAGAGGAAAAGTTTGGAGATCTATAAATTGAAGATCCCTATTTTCATAGCAGAACACAGTAGAATCCACAATGTAATCATTTCGAGATTTTAGTTTATGGAGAGATTTATTATTTTCTCAACAGTTTTAGTATTTTCTTTTACATTAGTTTTTCATATAATAATATTATGTTTTTAGTTTAAAAAAACGGTTATGGAATGGAAGAAACTAGAAAGAAAAATTAAAGAGAGAACGAATGATAACTCTTTGTATTGATTCTTGCATTGATTCAAATATAAGAGTACATCACTATTTATAAGTAATTAAGGAGAATAAAATATAATCATTATTTTACTTCAAGATACTAAACTAAAAAGAAACTAAATATTTTGCAATTAATGCAAACCCTAGACTTAAAAGGAAATAAAATACTATAGAATATTTTTAGACTAAAAAGAAAAAAGTAAAAAGATTCTACCAAATTCCAACAACGTAGTTTTACACTTTTTATGCAATTCTGTTTTTTATATTATGACTCGGAAACAACCTCCGACAAAAATGCAAGGTAAGACTGCGTACAAATACAATAGGTCCTTGTGGTCGGGCAATTGAATCTTCTATCTAAAAAGAGTAAAACAATTTTAAAATACATTTAAAGATAAAATTTCTTATGATTGTAAGTCTTCCGTTAAATTAGCCTTTTTTCAAACCCCTTGATGAAAATTCTGGCTTCGCCACTGGTCGGGCCCTTCCCTGGACCCTGCACATAGTGAGAGCTTTAGTGCACCGGGCAGCCCTTTTACTTGCTTGAATCAATTATTTGGATAACTTTTGATTTTCCTAAAGTTGGGACAAGTGACCGTTCTATTACAAAAAGAAGCAAAGTGACTTTTTTACATAGTTTTTAGTTACTAGTTGAGCGACGTTTTGGATAATTAAGTTGATCACTCTGGTGACTCTATTAAATCGAAGAATTTTTGGTATGCAATATCACATAAAATTATAAAATGTACAGAGATTTTTTCCATCTGAGTTTGGAACGGATCCAGCAAGAATGGAAAATGCAATGGAGCCAGGTAGAGTTACATTTGATGATAAAATGGTGGTGAGGAAAGCAATTGAAGAAGTTGGCATTCCTTTCATCACTTATGTCTCTACTAATTGCTTTGCCTGGTTACTTTCTTGGTGGCCTTTGTCAAATCGGTCATATCCTTCCTTCAACAGACTCTGTTGTCTTGCTTGGAGATGGCAACCAAAAAGGTAATTCTCCCGAATTTAAGTTATATATATCATTATAATGTAAATGATTTCTTACATTATCAGGTCATCCGAAGAATATACACAACAAGGTTGGACCGTTGATGTAGCCTTTCGGCCACAAGTTCATTAGAACCCATAACTTTTACTTACATTTATAATATTACAAAGAATCTTAAAAGTTGAACTCACTAAATATAAATCATGGATCCACCTCAATCTATATGTAAGTCTTCTTAAAATGTCGGACGGGTAATATTGAAAATAAGATAAGCTACCTGCTACAAAAATGTAATATGATGATGTAAATATTTCTTATATGTACCAATTGTATATATATAACTTAAAACTCAATTCTCTCTTACAATTTTCTAGTTTTCAGGCCAAAGTATATGTGTAATACTAAAAATATGATAATGTGTATTAGTAATTACATGTTTTTGTTTAATTTTTCAGCAATTTATGTTGACGAAGATGATATCGCAACATATACCATCAAGGCCATAGATGATCCAAGGACCTCAATAAAAACACTTTACCTTAGGCCTCCTAAAAACATACTTTCTCAAAGAGAAGTGGTTCAAATATGGGAAAAGTTCATAGGCAAAGAGCTTAAAAAGTCAACTCTTTCCAAAGAAGAATTTTTGGCTCCCATGACAGAGTGTGATGTTTACAAACAAGAACCATGGGTAACTTATGGCTGTGGGCGTCATTGCGGAGGAGAAGATGATGGGGATACTAATATTTTTCGATACTTTATTTCGCCGAGGCATAAGAAAAAGAAAACTAACGATAGATTTTGCAGAGTTGTGGGTAAAAATCTAGGGACTTGGAAACAGCAAGATAAGGGGAAATGGGTTAGGAGTAAACAGAGCAAGCCTTTGAATATGGGACGCAAGAAGTGTTGGGTTATGAAGGGTGATTAGGGCGTCATGCAGAAGCTTACAATTGCAATCATATAGTTGATAAATCAGATAACAAAAATTTATACTAAAAATCAAAATATTATTATATGAAATTTGGCCAATTGGCCTACATATTAAAAACTAATAAAAACATATTAAAATTGTAGAGAGAAAATTTTCCCATAAACAAAAGTCTTAAACAACTACATTGTGGATTCTATTGTGTTCTTGATATGAGAAGATGGGTCTTCAATTTATAAATCTCCTAACTTTTCCTCTAAGGAAAGAATAAATCAAATATAGAAAAAAATTATATTTTCTTTCAGAAAAAGTAAAAACATTTATGGTAATGTTTTGTCTTTTTTTTTTAGAAAAAAATAAACTTCAAATAAGATAAGAAAATCAAGACAAAACCCTAACAAGAAGAGTCTCTATTATGATACTAAGATATGTTGTCCTGGTGGTGATGGCAAGTGGCTCATGAAGGAATATGTTTTTTGTGAAGCTATTCTTAGAAAGTTCAAAAACTCTAATTTTAGAGATTATTGTATTTATGCTATAAAAACAAAAAAAATTCTGCTAATTGTTCTCAAGGTAGTAATGTGAGTACAACTGTTATGGATTTCTGATGAACAGAAGGTGGATACAAAGGTGATTTCAGGGGTAAATTCTGTTGTGCTGCGGATGGATCAGGAATTTGCACCATTTCATTTAAAATAGGGGTGCCTCCATTCTCTGGTTCAGCATTTGGAGTTTGAGGTATCATTTTTGCACAAGTTGTTCATGAAACTCAAGAAATTGATCAAAACAGGGTGTTGTTGTATCATATTTTGCAGCTCTACTCAAATTGAAAACATCCTTCAAAGGCATAGTAATATAGAAATAAGTGGCTGGCCAAGAAGATGCATATGAAAGTAATAATCATGTGCATCCCCTTTTTAGTTTATTTTTTAAAAAAAGGTTGTTTAGTTGATCAACATTCTTTATGAAGAAAGGGGAGTTGTTATCTATATTTTGCCACAGTAAATGATTGCACACCTCTTGTTTATGTTCTCTATTAGTGTTAAGTGTGGTAGTTCAATTTCAAATTACTGCAAACTCTATTGCAGATTCATTTGTATGATGATCTGTCTGCTACACTTTCAATTTCAAAGTTTCCCTTATGTCATTTAAATTTCAGAATTATCTTTCTGTGATCTATTTCCCATCTTGAATCTATTTGAAATTTGTGTTATAAAACATGAGTTTCACACTGTGCTCTCTAACGCTTGAGAGTACTAGCTTAGGAGTCCCTGGCCTATCCGATCACTCTATCAAATCGAAGAATTTTGATATGCTTTCTCACAGACATATAAAATGTACAGAGATTTTTTCCATCTGAGTTTGGAACGGATCCAGCAAGAATGGAAAATGCAATGGATCCAGGTAGAGTCACATTTGATGATGAAATGGTGGGGATTCGAAGAAAGCCATTGAAGAATCTGCCATTCCTTTCACTTATGCATCTGCTAATTGCTTTGTTTTTATAAGAATTTTAATTAAGTCTTTTTTTAAAAAAAAAATTATTCTCTCTTCAACTGCCTGAAAAAATTGGTATATTTTATTTCATCATAGTTTATTTTAAACATTAGTGCATGTCTGGTTCAGTTTCTTAGAGATTAAAAACTATTCACAATGACTCTGCCTTGTTTATGAAGGAATTAAGAAGTTTAGGTTCATTAAGTAGACTGAAAATGGATAATAAATTTGTTACTAGGAGTGACTACAATTAGAGAGTTGTGAGCGTTATTATCAAATTTGATTTACAATATAATCTCAAAAAATTAGTCTTAAATTTTTTTTTTCCATTTACAATTCTTTCTTTTTGTAACTTATATATTCACACTAAAATGAAATAAGAACCTCAAATAATGATAAACAAATTAATTTTTAGGGGAGATATTCAAAATTCAAATTATTTGTTGAATCAAAGAAGTGAAAAAATAATTCATGTGTGAGAAGAATAAAAAATACCCATAAACTAAAAAATAACATGAACTTCACTGGAAGGATCTAACATACCCATAAATGGATTTTTTTAATAAAAAATAAATTTAAATTTTATTTAGGAAAATAAAAACGAAATTGAATTAAATTAATCCTAAAGGAATAGGGAAACACAGGAGAAGAATAGTGTAGGAGGAAAAAATAGGAAACAAACCTTTAAACCAAATTAAAATAGAAATTTGGTTTTAATTTGGTAAGGGAAATATAGATGTAATCGTTTTTTTTTGAGGATTTTCATTTGGGTATAGGAAAGGGAATAGGATAACATATATCATCTATAAATTACTCTCTAATGTATTGTTATAATATACTACAAACATACTGCACATTCAATTCTTAATTTCCAATGGCGGAATTATTGTGGAAGAGAGGCACAACTCTTGGACAAGGTGGATTCAGTATTGTCTCGTTAGCTTCTACCTCCAACGCACTATTTCATGCATGGTGTTACTCTTCCATCTCTCATTGCTGTCAAATCTTGCAACTACAATGATTCTTGATGTCGAAAGAAGAAGTCGAAATCCTCCGAATGTTCAAACATTCTCCTTACATTATTCACTGTTTTGGAACTAATGTCTCTTTTGAAGATAACGTCAATCTTTACAACTTATTGCTCGAGTATGCTTCCAGAGGAAGCCTTGCCGATCATCTTCGGAATTGCAATTCACTGCCAGAAGTTGAAGTTAAGAAACACACGAAGAATGTTCTTTTAGGGCTCAGTTTCATTCACAACAATGGAATTATTCACTGCGACATCAAGCCTGGCAATATTCTCCTTGTGGCATGGACAAAACTGCCAAGATAGCTGATTTTGGGCTTTCCGTGACATTGGAACAGGGCATGAACCAAAACCAAGGAGTTATCAGGGAAACAAAAATCTAGGGACTTGGAAACAGCAAGATAAGGGGAAATGGGTTAGGAGTAAACAGAGCAAGCCTTTGAATATAGGACGCAAGAAGAGTCTCTATTATGATACTAAGATATGTTGTCCTGATGATGGCAAGTGGCTCATGAAGGAATATGTTTTTTGTGAAGCTATTCTTAGAAAGTTCAAAAACTCTAATTTTAGAGATTATTGTATTTGTGCTATAAAAACGAAGGCCGAAAAAAATTCTGCTAATTGTTCTCGAAGTAGTAATGTGAGTACAACTGTTATGGATTTTTCTGATGAACAGAGGTGGATACAAAGGTGATTTCAGGGGTAAATTCTGCTGTGCCGCGGATGGATCAGGAATGTAAGGAGGTCACTCCTATCAATATTGTTGAACCAATGGTGCAAATTCAAGAGGCTTCGTCAGGTGAAGAGAAGATCAAAGAGCTATTAGAAAACGATGATCCTGAAATAACGCGTATGTGGAATGAGGACTATGGAATGATCAATCATCCTATCAATGTCGTTGAAAATCCAGCGATGGAAGTTGATGATGTTGAGGTGCAAATTCAAGAGGCTGCTGGTGAAGGGAGTGGTGTTTTGGAATTTGAGAACACAATGCCAGAAAATAATCTGCCTAAGGAACCAGCACACCTGCAGCAAGATTGTCCTTTCGGTGTTAATGAGGACCGTATTGCAAGCTTTGTTGGACTACTATCTGGTTGTGGGAACTCTGCTATCAGGAACAATCAGGTGCAAATTCAAGAGGCCCCCGGAGAAGAGAATGGTCAGTTGGAGCTAAATACTTTTTCTCATATTCAACAACCTATGATTCCTGACTTTCCGAATGTGAAGTCAAATATAATTATGCCTGAAATATATGATACTTTGGCTGAATATATGGGTGTCGATGCATTGATGAATCTGAACAATGAGCTGCTGATCCATCCTTTTGATTTTTCTAAACGAGCAATAGTAGAATCTAATCAACATCCGGTGCAGATCACTCAAGAGGCTGCTGATGAAGAGAATGGTCTGTTGGGGAAAACTGTGTCGCCTTTTTCCAAAGTTCAAGAATTTGTTATGCCAGCAAATAACATGCCTGAAATGTTAGATACGGTTGATACATTGTTTGAGTTAAACCAGACACCACAAGAAGAATCTGAGACACTTTGTAAAACAGAAGAATCCAGCTTTGTTGCAGACCTTACAGAAGCCTTGTTAGATCATGAGCCTTTGAAGGATATATCGGATGCAATTAGGGCAAGTAAGAGTACATTATTGTTGGACCAACAATCTTGGCAGTCTAACGTGCATTTACAAGATATGCTGCTCTGAAGAATTGGACAAAACTAACTAGGTTCAGTTTTTAAAACACTATCAGGAGTTTTGTGCCTGCTTCATAGTCCTCTGTTTGATGTTTCTTATAGTTTATGTAAATTCTATTTGTCCAACTTTAGTGTTCAATTGCTAATTCTGACAAAGAAACTGTTATTATAAGCTTTGTCACTTGTTACAAAAGTTCATACAGTCCCCTCTAAATGAAATTTTTCTCTCTGTCTAAACCAAATCTACATTCATTTAAACATATAGGTCTTGCTAGCTGATCGATTTATCTAGGTTTTCTTTAAATTTATATGTCCAATTTTATGTGATCGATTTGAAGTACGAATGTAGTAATGATGAATCAATGTCCAAATTTATGTCACCTTTACTTTTTGGGACTATAGTACTTCTCAATCGTTGAAAGAGGAGGAGGAATTTCTCGGTATGTTCAAACACTCTCCTTGCGTTATTCGCTGTTTTGGAGCTAATCTCTCCTTCGAAGATGAAATCGACCTTTACAAATTATTGTTCGAGTATGCATCCGGAGGAAGCCTTGCCAATCATCTTCGGAGCTTTAATTCACTGCCGGAGTTTGAAGTTGAAAAACACACAAAGAATGTTCTTTTATGGATCAGTTGCATTCAGAACAATGGAATTATTAACTGCAACATCAAACCTGACAATATTCGACGTAACTGCCAAGATTGCTGATTTTGGGCTCTCCAATGACTTTTGAACAGGGCATGAATTGGTGTGTAACTGTGACAATAGATAGATCCATAAATAAAAATTGATTTGTAAAAAAGTACGTGTGGGCATGATCCCTCTTTCAAAATTAGTTTTGGGGTATGTAGGCAGCATGTGACGAACATGAACTCGTGCAGATGTATTAGTGTCAAGTGTGCTAGTCCAATTTCAAACTCTGTTGTAGATTCTATTGTATGATGATCCATCTGCTACTCTTTCAATTTCAAAGTTTGCCTTATGTCATTTAAATTTCAGAATTATCTTTCTATGATCTGTCTATAAACAGGTTTTTTCCACCTCGAATCAATTTGAAATTTGTGTTATAAAACATGATTTTCTCACCGATGTAATGTGTTTCAAGTAAATTAAAAGTTTGCCATCATTATGAATTCAGCATGATTTCTATCTTCCAGTAAGGTGAAAAGAGCTGATGAAGCAGAAGGTTGCAATAGCACTTTCATTACATTGGTCAGATAGCGCTTTGGTGTCCCTGGCCTATCCGATAAGAGAATTTCTACTAGTTGAGTGACGTACTGGATAATTAAGCCGATCACTTTGGTCACTCTACTAAATCGAAGAATTTTGATATGCTTTCTCACACACATATAAAATGTACAGAGATTTTTTCCATCGAAGTTTGGAACGGAACCAGCAAGAATGGAAAATGCAATGGATCCAGGGTAGAGTCACATTTGATGATGAAATGGTGCCGATTCGAAGAAAGCCATTGAAGAATCTGCCATTCCTTTCACTTATGTATCTGCTAATTGCTTTGTTTTTATAAGAATTTTAATAAAGTCTTCTTTTTTCTTTTTTTTTGAAATTTTTCTCTCTTCAACTGCCTGAAAAAATTGGCATATTTTATTTCATTATGAATTTTTTTAATAAAGAATAAATTTAATTTTTTTTCTGGAGGATTTTCATCTTTTTAAGAAACTGTAAGAATCCATTTTGGTATAGGATGACATATATCATCTATAAATTACTCTCATTAGTATGTAGAACATAATATACAACAAAGATACTGCACATTCCATTCTTAATTTCCAATGGCGGGATTATTGTGGAAGAGAGGCACAACTCTTGGTGAAGGTGGATTTGGAGTCATCTCGTTAGCTTCTACCTCCTATGCACTATTTCGTGGTGTTACTCTTCCCTCTCTCATTGCTCTCAAATCATGCGACTTCAATGCTTCTCAATCGTTGAAAGAAGAAGTTGAAATCCTCCGAATGTTCAAACATTCTCCTTACATTCTTCACTGTTTCCGAGCTAATGTCTCTTTTGAAGATAAGGTCAATCTTTACAACTTATTGCTCGAGTATGCTTCCGGAGGAAGCCTTGCCGTTTGAAGTTAAGAAACACACGAAGAATGTTCTTTTAGGGCTCGGTTGTATACACAATAAAGGAATCATTCACTGCGACATCAAACCTGGAAATATTCTCCTTGTGGGCGGGGACAAAACTGCCAAGATCGCTGATTTTGGGCTCTCCGTGACCTTGGAACAGGGCATGAATAAAAAACAGGGAGTTATCACGGGAACAGAAAAGTATATGGCACCTGAATCCGTGATTAACACTGAGTATAGCCCACAAGTTGATATTTGGGCTCTTGTCTGCACTGTCTATGAGCTGATTACAGGGAAACCGCTGTGGGAAGACGCAGATGGTGATGATGTGTTGGACAAAATCGAGTTTGAGGAACCAAAGTTTCAGAATTCGAAGTTGTCAAGTGAAGCTCAAGATTTTCTGAAAAAATGTCTTGTCAAGAATCCCAGCACGCGTTGGACTGCAGACATGCTCTTGAACCATACTTTTCTGCAGAATTCATCAAAAATAGCCAACACAGAAAAGACAAGGAAGAAGAAAAGTAATTCAATGTCCCTTCTACACAAACCAATCCAAAAGATAACATTCAAGATCGGCCATCATAAATTCTCGAGGCAATTGCCTGATCCGAAGTCCCCTCTACACTAAACAATCCAGAAGATAACATTCAAGATCGGCAATCATAAATTCGTGAGGCAATTCCCAGATATGAAGGAAGTAGAGAATGAAACTTGTGGTAGTGATAGTGATAGATAGACAGATGGACAGATGGACAGATAGATGGAGAGATGGACAGATCGACAGACCGACGGACCGACAGACCGCCAGACAGACAGAGAGACAGACAGACAGACAGACAGGATTTGTTTTGGGGTATGTAGGCAACGTATGACAAAGATGATCTCACGTGCAGCCCCTTATTAGTTTAATAAAAAAATTGTATTGTTGATCAACATTCTTTATAAAGAAAGGCGAGTTGTTATATCTGTCTTGCAAAATTGAGTTTGTTATTATGATTGAATTGCTAGGTTAGAAATCTATGGTTTCCTTATTAATATGACTCATCTGTTGTGCTTTTCCATATTTGCGCCCTCTCTTTTGTCACCAATTTAGACAATGTTTTACCTGTCAAGTACTATTCGTTTTGGGGAATGATATCTTGACTCGTGAGAATTATACTGTCATGCTCGAAATCTAAGCTTGAAGCTTCTCATTGTGGTCATCTCTAGTACAAACGTTGTATATAAATTCATCAGCATCACTCCTCTTATTTGTGTGCTCTTCCCTGGAAAAAAATGGAAATTGATTGCCATAGACATGCATGTGTTAGATTGTTCATACGAGAAGTGCAGCCGACTGTTAGAAACTAACTCATAATTGGAATGACTTTTATACAAAATACTGTCTGCATACAAATATACACAACATTCATATGTATAATCCGTTCATGTACTTGTTAAAACCAGATGAATTGATAAAATACATGGATCGAGTTTATATGTAGAAACGAAGACTTTTTTTTGGTAACTAAATGATTTCATTACCAAATGGTCAATATAATCCGTACATAAAAAGGAGTATTGCTGGACATCATGCCTCAGCAGCCTCCTAGCAAAGAAACAACATTGCAATAGGTACTATTCTAAGCAAAAACAATTCTTAAGACTACTATATCAAACTGGATAAAAATTGTGGTCTTCAAGCCAAGTATTTAGTTTGACAAGTCTCCTTGCTTTGATAGAAATGAAGACTTACCTAGAGACAATATGAACCTGCTGTATGTTATCCTTCCAAGTGTCCTCGACGGGATGTTTGGTATTGAGGCATAGGAGAAACAACCTGGAGATCCCAGGCAGAATACCAAATCCATTTTGGTGAAAAAGGTTTACTATACGGGCTGTTAGAGTAACAGGTCCCCACTAATCAATTGGAGCACCGGCAAGTTAATCCAGACATCATCCCCATAAAGAAAAAAGGGAAAAGGTTCAAATTTGTCACTGTACTATCTGTAATTTCATAATTTTTCCCTTCATTACACTTTTGTCCATTTATACCCTTCTCATTTAGCTTATCGTCTCATATTTGCCCTCAACCATTAACGTAGCTCTAACGTGAATTTAGTGGACTCTAAATACGCGTTCTACACATCTAAAATGCTTCGAGACAAAGCATATCCAAATTCAGCCCTCAACTTTTGACTATGGTTGAAAAAATTACCCCTCAGGTTGGAGCTCCGGTAGTGATCAAGAGCAAACTAAGACTTTTTCCTCTGCAATGGAATCGAAATAAAGTACTTCTGCAAGCATGTTGAACAGGGCTCCCGGGTCGGGACGTCTGGCCACACTCTTAAAGAGTGTCAGTGCAGCACATTTTTAACTGTTACAGATGGGATCTATATCCTTTTCTCTTATTTGCTCTTTCTTTCTCAATGTTGCAGGTTCACCATATTCTTTCAGCAATAAAGAAGAAAAAGTCTATGGATACTGTCACTCTTTCATTAGTTGCCTCTGTATGCATGTTTCTCATTTTGGTTTACTGGATGACAAAATGAGAGTAATTAATCGGACTCTTGATGGAGCTTCGAGCACTGTATTTGCTCGTTTGTATCTAGTGTATATTCTCCAGATTCATTTTTACATGTGAGATGGTATCTTGTAGGGATGGCAATGGGGTGGGCAGATGCGGGGTGGGGCGGGGCGAGTTTAAGGCTGCGGGGCGGGTGGTTTTAAGGTTGTGCAGGGTGGAGGTGGATACGTGCTAGTGATCTTGAATTAATGGATACGTTGGCTGAAATACAGTGTTGAAGAAGAATCCAACTTGTGGAAGTCATGATAGAATTGGAACTACGTTAGTCGATAGTACGAGCTAATTAGTTTGTTAGGAATTAGCTTTCAAATAACTGTGCAATATTTGCACTATAAACTTAGGAATTATCTTTCAAATTATTAACTATCTAATGCATTTGCAGCTTCTTGTATTCTTCTATTTAAAGAGGTTTCTTTGTTATGATCAAACTTTGTGTTTTCTTGATATTTAAAGCATACTTTTTGTTGAGAGTATTCCCGTTTGCTTGTTATACCTCTCATAATTGATAATGTACAAGTCTACTCCTCAAATAATCAAGTTTATTCAGTCGTTTGCAATATAGTTTGTTGGAATTATGACCCCCTTTATTCTGTAAAGGAACACGTAGTAACTACTTGTTCTTTACTGTTT
>JAJOOR010029811.1:0-15254 GCA_036250505.1 Solanum acaule | reverse complement strand
TCCATCTAGTATTGATACTTAGCTTTAATTTTGTGATAATTTTTTTGTGTCCATCGATTGTTTGTTAAGCATAAGTACCAACACTAGTTGATCCTATTGATGACAAAATTGATTTTCTTGCAAGATCGATTTGTGTTCATCTAGTGTTTACACTTAACTTTAAATTTAGAAATAATATATTTGTTAAGCATAGGTACTAGTTGATCCTATTGATGACAAAATTGATTTTCTTGCAAGACGGTTGGAAAAATTGCACAAGAGATGGTAAGTTCTAATTCAAACTTTTAAATAAATAATTAGTTGATTCATATATATCGTTATAAATTTCAGTTTTTATTTATAGGAAAAAAGAATTGGGATACACTCCCATTGAACCAGAGGTTTTCAAGAAGACTCATGTTAGGAAGAAAGAAAATGAGTCGGATCCGGATGTGTGGGTGGAGGAAAGGGCCAAATGAACTTTTGTAAGTTATTTAATATGAATAATATATATTAATAGTGAATATATTTATGATATGTATATATATTGATGTCAATTTTTATATTTAATATGCAGAATGACTTTCATCAGTACGTTGCTGAGAATCTAGATAGTTCGGACCAATTGACACCTGAACTGTCCACCCAGATTTGGAAAGAAAAAGTGGTAGGGGGGACACACAAGGGTAGATGCTATGGTCTAGGATCTCGAAACGATGTTAGACGACTTCAGTCAGGCTTAGAAGGTATTGGATTATCACGTCAAGCCGAGGCACTTGATGGTGTTCAGATTGCTGCTATGTCGGATCAAATAGCTAAACTTACAGTGGCACTAGCAGAGTCGGAGCGGAGAAGAGTAGCTGAACAAGAAAGCATGAGTGAGACCGTTCAGCAAATCAAAGAACAAATGATGAACCTCGCTCGTCGACCTACTCTTTCGACTCCCGATAACACCGATGACGAGAGTGATGAGGATGATTAGGTAGATCTCACTCCCTAGTTTAGATCTCTGGATATTTATGAACTTTTTTAAATTTTGAAATGAATTTTGAAAGACTTTATAAGTCTTTAATTTATGATTTAGATACTTTTGAATGTTATTTTAAGTTTGTTGTTTTATGTTTTGTTTAGATTGTTTATAATTGTGTGTGTTTGATTGGGCTGAATAGTGTAGAATTGAATTGAATTGCATTGTAGGTGGGCAGCAGAAACTGCCAGCTGCAGAAAAAGCGATGGACAGACTGGTAAGAGGATGAAGCACTTGGGGGCTGTGAATAAGAGGAAGGAGTGGATGTACCTGAAGGCCTAGAGGCTGGAGTAGGCGAAGATGCCTCTGTAGGTAACGAGTCAATGTCAACATCAGGAGAAACATCTGCCGAAACTTCTCTCCTCTCGTATGTACTCGGCCTCAATACGCCGAATGTCAGTGGAGGATGAAGGGGTGACCTCAATATCTCTTGCAGTGTCCCAGAGTACTCCAACACAGCTCAGTGATTAGGACTGGGAATGGTAGAGAAGTTTGTTTCTCTTTGGCTCTCATGGCCATCTCCTGTGAAATCACCAGTCCCAGGTCGATGCGTCTCCTAGACATGATAGAACCAAGGCAAGCTGCTTTCGAATGGCACAAAATGGACTCGTTCTGGGATGGCATTATAGTGCTGCTGATAAAGCCAAACCAAAACCTACAAGCAATGCTCAAGTCCCTTTTCTCAATAGGGCCCCCTACATCCATCCACCTCGGGGTGGTGTTAGAAATAAGAGGAGCCAACCAACCCTTCAAGTCATCTAGGGACTGAACAATGGGAAACCCCTCGTAAGGAAGTGCATAGTACAATGGTCTATTCAAAACAATGTTAATATATTCACTGCCGCACCCAACTTCCTTGCCTCTGACCATGACTGACTTCACCGGTCTGAATTCACTTGCCTTTTTCTTGCTTTTAGGCACCAACTCCCTATAAGCTGTATAGAATTCCTGGACCCAGGAAGGAATGTAAGGGCCTCGGGGTTTGGTGAATTGCTCAAACTCATGGTAGTGGATGGTGTCCCTGATATTGGGGTACTTGCCCTCCGGGCCCTCTGTAGATAACAACTTCTCCACTAGGTGGATGAACGATAGGGAATGCAGGGATCACTGGAGCAGCCTGGGCTGGCACTAAATCTGCTTCAGGAGAGGTGGCATCTGAGGGAACTCTGGTGGATATGGATTGAGATCAAGCTCGAAGCTCATTCCTTTGGTTAATCAAGGGCTGCTCATCTTCAGGTTCAGACAACTCAGCCCGGTTGTCAGCGGCTACTTTCTTAGCTATGTGCTTCTTTCTTTTTCCTTTGTCTCCCGATGGGAGTTCTTGCGTTCTCTTCTTTGGAGGACCTGATCCCCCTTTGATTATAGTAATGCCCCGTGCTTTCTTCTGAGGTGGAATGGTTAGATTAGTCCAAACCATATCTGCAAAACATTAAAGGTAGGTTAAATAACAATCACATTGAAGCAAAGAAAATTAATTGTAGACAGACTCACTGATCCAGTTGGAGAATCGCCGAACCTCTTTGGCGAGCTAGATCGGGCTCGCCGAAGGGATTGGCTCAAAATTTATGGCAAGTCGGCGATGGGAAGGCCCTTTCAGCGAATTTCCGACTTTTTTCAGTGAGCAAGGGTTTGTCTGCCGAAAGTTACAATGCAACAAGGGTTTTAGGGGTGCAGACAATGGGTGATCAAGCATACTATTGGCGAGTCGCCGACTACTTTTTGTGACCCAAAGGCTTCTTACCAAAAATTACACACACCAACAATACATATAGCATGAAATTAAAGGCGAGATGGAGTCATAAGGCGAACTGCCGAGTGGTTCGGCGAGCTCGATCTAGCTCACCAAACGGCCCAACGTGCCTATTTTTAATCCACCTTCTCAAATTCAACCCCGCAACCCCCGAAAATAAAATCAAAACATGCAATAGTTAAATTAGGCTCTGACCCATAGCACCTATCACCCCAAAATAGTCAGACTTCTTCCGGTTTTGCCAAATTTGGCTATTTGACAACAATTGCTCTTAAGATTGGTGTCACCTGCTCTATCATTGAGTAATTACGTCAATTAGCACAAACACAGGCTAATCAGACTTCACCCAAACAATTTAAACAACACACAAGCACATCCTCATAAAATTTCATTCATCTAAAAGCACAAATTGACAGACATTTGACAATCAAAATAATACAGACAAAATTATTAACTTAAAGTCGGCATTGAGCAATCTATTCCTATCAGAGAGGCCCATCACACAACAATATGATATTATCATTGCAAATGAGTACATAATTTTTGAAAGTAAACTCAGGATTCGGAAACCAACCTTAGATGCCGATTAAAATAAGATTGAAATGCTAGGAGGCAAAGGAATCCTAGTTCCGAGCACCAATCAACAACCAAAACACTAATGAAAAGCAAGAATATTGAACATACTAACTTGGTGTGAGTTTGCGAAGTTTGAAAGCGAGGGAAAGTAAAGAGTTTGAAACTTTAAAACTTTTGGCCATATATAACCGTCCAGTTCGCGTCCATTTGACGATGTTAGTCGCGTTCGCTGACCCACTCGGTGGTGTACTATGTGGTCACTTACCGCACCGATTTCTATAGGATCTTCATTTTCTTGGGGGTTAAGACGACGGTCTTAATCGTGGTCGTCGACCTGGTCACCGACTCGCCAAACTACTCTTGAGCTCGCCGAGTTTTACAGGCTCTGAGTTAAAAATGTGTTGAGCCAAACGGTGGATCAAGTAGGGCACACCGACCTCTTTGGCGATACGCCGACTGGACTATTCACCGAATGGACTATTTGCTCACTAATCTGCATTCTCCAAAAACTTTCCGCATTTAAACCTGCACAACTAACACACCATCATTTACAAAACCAAAACTAAAGCATTTAAGGGTTTTGGGTTGCCTCCCAAACAGTGCCTTAGTTAACGTCCTGGCACGACACAAGTCAACACTCAAACATCATTTTTAGGGTTAGCCATAGTATCACTAGGCAACCCCTTATTTTGCTGCGAGTTGAGATGGGTCAACGCATGACCCATAAGGTTCTCGAGAAGCTTGACAGATCTAGAATGAAAACCAATCATTTGCTTCATCATTTTGATGCTCTCTTTCATTTATTCCAGCCCTCTATCCTACTCAGTCACCTTGTGGAGAATGATTGAGAGCATTCCCTCAATGCGTTTAACCTCATTATTCTTTGGCCTTCTTCGCTCATGAGGAGGGATGCATTTATCCTTCCTTTTGCATTGGACTTCGATCTCCACCATCTTTTTGGCCAACCCATCCATCTAAGTCATTAGTGCGGCCAACATGATGTCCTTCTCAACTTCTTGGTTCGTTTCAACCATTTGATCAAACATTTGGGCGGCTATCACATATGGCTGTTTTGAAATTCCTCCCAGAATGAGTTGGTCGACCAACACTTTGTTTTCGGGACCAAGACTTCTGTAGAAATAGTCAAGGAGGTCTATGTCAGGAATGTCATGAGTTCGGCATTGAATTATCAGTTCTTTAAACCTTACCCATGGTTTATGGATCCGTTCACCTTCCAATTGCTTGAAGGTTAGGATGCGATCCCGGATCATCATTACTTCTGATGGAGGAAACTCCATTATCTTGCAAGTACTGTTTGATATACTCACCTCTTCTGCTTTAAAGTACCAGCAAGTAAAACAAAACTAAAAATTAGGTAAGTGAACTACAACCAACAAAAGCAAAATTCGTCTTAACCAAAAAATTTCACATAACACCACTCCTCGGCAGCGGTGCCATTTTGATGTTTGCGTAATTAAGACACAACTTCCAATTCAAGTGTCTACGATCGTACAATAGTAAAGTAACCCAACCAAGGGTTGGGGTCGAGTCCCAAGGGAGCGGTTCATGATAATTAATGGTTAAGTGCGAAAGTGCTAAAGTTACCCGTAGCTAAAAACTTTATCGAATGAAAACATAACAAATTAAAAGGTTTGACACGAATCTCAATTATCAATGGGGGGTTTGTAGTCAAGTAACAACTAAAAAAAGTAATAATAGAGATGCAAATTAGGGAGACAGGATTCTTGGGATGTGATAAGAATACGAGATAAACTAGACTATCGGGTACATGCTTTTGATAGTAAATTGTTGAACATTTGTGACTAGGCTAGACTATAGTGGGGGTAAATTCTCTCTCGAGCAAATTACCTCGAATCAATTCGATTTCTCTCGAACACCGAGTTGCCGCATTAAGCACAACCTATGCCTTAACCCATTCACTCTCTCGAGCTAAATGTGTGGGAGAAGGACTGGGATTCACTCTCTCGAGCTGAACCCATGTTGACCCAATACCACCGACTATCAATTTAGTAGTCTTAGTTTTACGACCTCTCTCTTAAGCAAGCCAAAAACACTAAGATGAAATCGTATTTGCAACTACAATCCCATTAAGTTCATACACAACTACTAAATGAAATCACATTTAAACAATAAATAAACCATCAACAAGCAAGTTCCAACAGATAATTTAACCGATATTCACAAAATCACACCCCAAGAATTGGGGTTTTAACTAGACATGTAAAAGAGGAAGAAAATGATACCAAATCGAAGTAACATCAATTGGGTATGATTTATTTTCACTTCAAACGAGTCTATGATGAAGATTCTTCAAGACCACACCCAATTTCTTGGAGATGAGAACCTTCAAATCTTCAAAGCTCAAGAACAATGTCTTCAAAATGTAAAAACTGTTCTATTCTATAACTTTATTCTAAAATAGCTTGATACTAAACTAAAGGTTTTAAATGGGTATTTATAGTTGTCAAAAAGTATTCTGCGAAGAGTCACTCGATGCAGTTAGTCGGGATTGCTGATGCACTCGGTGATCCTTCCTTTGGTCTTCTTCATCGCCTTTCAGCTCTTGCCTTCAGCATCTTTGCGTTTTGGATCATTGGGCGGTATAGTACTACTTCGCGGAATTGCTCGGCGACATGCCGACTGCTCCATTTCATCACAAACTTGATCTTTCCCTTTAGGGCTCAGCACACTGGAACAAAAAAGTGAGATTGTAGGCCTTTCGACGACTCGTGTAATGGATTAAGTGATCGTCAAACCATCTTTTCTTCCTTGTTTCAGCCACTTTGTTCATTTTTTTGCTCGATAGCATCCATGCCTTGTCTCTCAATTCAAATACCTGAAACTTAAGGGTTTACATCAGATATTGAGACAAAATATGCATTTGAGAATACTAATTCTATAAAAAACAAGCCTTAAACGAGTCCAAATTGTGGGCTCATCAAGGATTGGTCCTGCATTTGTGGAGCCTCTGGATGATGATTAGGCTACTGCTAATGAGGCGATAGATGATGAGGAGGATGATGCTGCTGATGAGGAGGCGAATGCCTTGATGGTTTTTGATGGCGGTGACGATGAGGCCTAGAGTCCCGAGGGAGTATTCCTAGCTCTATGCTTTGCTTTAATTATGCACTGAGGGAAATATTTATTTTTAAGTTTGGGGTGGGTAATATGCATGTTTTGTTTATAGTTGTTTACTACTTTATCGAGTCTAGTGTTAGTTTTAGGTTAGTTTGTAGTTAAATTTTTTTTCTATTTAGGTTCTTCAGCGTTTGTTTTCGGTACTTTTACTGAGGATAGTCCCTTTGAACCGACTAGGACTAGTTTACTGCTTTATTGAGTCTTAGAGTCATCATAGGAGAGACAGTTCCCAATGATGGATGGATGACGACCGACTTAAGGGAAAATTAGTCACATAGAGGAGTAGGATTGAGGAACCAACCTTGGTCTTTTGAAACTATGTTCAAAAAAGTTAGCCAAACGTCATGTGTAGTCATAATTGGAAAACTGCAATAGAATGTTAACCTTGTAACAAGCATGTGTTCTTAGTTTTGACTCAAAATATTAAAAAAATGGGCTTAATTGTGTAGTGATACCATAATGCAAGTTTTATGAGCATGTTAGTTAATATATCCTTATATGTGTCATGATGCCATGTGTGGTGAGTGTTGATTGGTTCTTGCTTAACTTGATATCTAGAACTTGCCTTGTGTGTGTTGAGTTAGTAGCTTGTATGAATTAGGAAATGTGATTGAGGAGTTTCTTTGAAATAGTCAATTCTTGACTCTACTTGTATGCCTACCATTGAAATTATCCCTAGTGGAGCCCCATTGAGCCTTTAGCCTTGTTTGTTGATAAGCCACATAATAAGCTGAAACCCGTTCGTTTGATACCAAGTTGTTTTGATCCTAAAAAAAAAATCCTTAATGCACTATGTTAAGAAGAAGGGTTGAAAATTGTTGGTTGATAAAAGAAAGGGTGAAATGCTAAATTATGTGGAAAAGAAAAGGAAAAGTAAAAACTCTGTTTTGGCTCTGGTCCTTAGTGGCAATGTGCACCTCAACTCAATTGAGGGTGTCTATTTCAGAAATGTGCTCTAAACATTGGCCCTGGTTCTATCAAGGATAATTTGTGCCTTACTCAGACTTTAAAATCTAGAGTGAGGGTGGCTAGTGCTAAAGCATTTCAAAAAAATAATAAAGGGCAAAGATGGAGCAACAAAAAGGGGTAAATAGTCATGAAGTGTATACTGGGAGGAAACAAAAGCTAAGAAGGAGATTGTTGGGAAAGTAATGACATGTGCATTAGGGAGGTGTAGTCACTAAAATGATTCCTGAATATTCCCTCCCTTACCTTAAGCCGACATTACAACCAAATGAAAGTCCTCTTGATTCCTTGAGAAATGCAATGCGAAAGTAAGAATACACTATGGCCAAGTTTATGGTATGCTGAGAAAAGTAAGAACTCCTTTTGTGAGAGTGAATTGATTTTTTGAAAAATAGGCCTTGTTGATATTGTGATTGCTTGAGTGAAAGACTTTACTAAACAAGAATAAGTGAGGGCATTCATGGCATGTGTAGGATTATCTAATTGATGTGTTTGTAGGAGTTTGCATTTGCCCGGAAAAATAATAAAAGAGTCATTCTTTGAACATGTGTTGTAACTTGGTGTAGATGTGGTGAAATGTTGCATCCATTGTGAACTACAAGATCATGATTAAAAATGTTTGGTTGATTTTAAGGTGGGTTGATAAGTCCAAGGGATTTGAAAAAGAGTTGATAGTCTAAAGATTGTTTGAGGACAAACAAAAGTCTAAGTGTGGGGTGGTGATCTTAGGCACATTTATATGCCTAAGTTGTCAATATTTTCCCATAAATTGATTAAATTAAAGAATGATCTTGAGTCTATTAGCTTGATTTTGTTATACTTGCGATGATTATGTACTAAAACATGCAATTAAAAGTTTCAGGAACACTCAAGGAGATTTAAGTCGAATTGAAGAAAAAAGATGCAAAGGCGTGCAAAGAATAGACTAAGTGTGGAAGCACATGGGATTGGCGTACTGAGAGACACATCGCGCCAGGCCTGAAAGATCAGAATGCATTTCTTGGCGCTCTGCTAGGCGCGACGCGCCAAGGGCAAAAATTATGCAACTCTTTCCTGGCGCTCTACTAGGCGCGACGTGCCAAGGCAGAAACATCAGAGCACCACACTGGATGTGATGGGAGGCCCGACACGCTAGTGGGATCCCGACTTTTCTAGATTAAAAGTGTTAAAAAAGGATTCCTAATTGTAATAGACTTTGGCTCAAATTTTCCTACTATTATAAATAGACCATTAGGGCTTCATTGTGAGGGTTTGACTTTTATTAGGTGTGCAGGAGCAAGTAACCACGTTTGTTAGGTTTTGATCTTTTATTGGGTGTGCAAGAGCAAGTATCCACGTTTGTAATAGGTTTTGATCTTCGAACTCTTCTATTTACCGAAAATCACATGAATAATTGTATTTTGTGGTTTTCTAATAGCATGAGTGGCTAAACGCCCTTGTTTTGGGGCTATAGCTACAAATTGATTGTTGATTATTAAAGGCTTTATGAATTAATTATTGGTTGTCATTATAAGTTGCTTTTATATTCTTGTTTTAGTATTTTATGCTTACGCACCATAAAATAAATCTATTGTCTAATCTTAAAATTGGGAGAGGAGAGGTTAGATAGACTAGAGATTATAAAGAGCTCGGTCGACCCATTTGATTGAGGTGATTAGTGTTCAAGAGTGACGCCCGAACGAACACTTTGCTTGGTTATGAAATAGGATTAAATATAACTGCTCACCAGTTAGCCCATTTATCCTCGCTCAACGATGTAGTTAGATAGCTAACTGGAGTAGGCGACGAGAGATGCATAGCCCGACTCATATAATTAACCTTATAAACTAGTAACTTGACAACTAATATTAGTTCTAAGCCGATAATATGATACATGAGATTCACTACATGCTGCAGCCCTGAAATTGTCTTTTACTTGCTTGAAACATCATCTTAAAGTCATTCACAATTGGTTAATTTTAGTTATTGCATAATTAGTGGTAGTTAACAATCATCACAATTTTTGAAAATGGTTTCTTTTAGTTTATTTTTAGAATTGAGCGTTAGATATAAATTGACCATAAGTCCCTTGGGAACGATAACTCGTTTCTTGAAGAATCTATATTACCTACGCGACCATGTACACTTGCGTGTATATTGGGGAGCAACATTTTTCTCTTTGGCTATCCTTAAGAGGAAGCAACATGATCGATATATTTCTTTTTCTTGGCCTGCTAAAGATCATATACTTTAGTCTGTGGTTTATTTCACTAAGCTCAGCAATTGATGTTATCTAAATTATTGCACTTGGGCATTATAGCTTCTGAATCTAATAAAACGATAATAAATCTTAGTTTAAGTAAATTAAAGATGAGGACACAGAAAGACATAGTACACAATATGTCAAAGTCAATTTGCCATTAGCCTTGCCTCTAACATTAGTAATTTGAGTATCTCTTTCTAGATAAAATCATATTATAACTGCATTTCTCTCCTTTCATCTGGTTTACTACTCCTAACTTGAGTTTTTCGATTCAATAAATCAAAAGCTGAACAACAAACTTTTAAAGTAAAGCCTATCAAATATGTACAATCACAAAAGTGTGGAAACTTCTTCATGGGATATTATGCGTGTTAAATAATTGCACATAATACCTCATTAAGGAAACGAACCACATGCTAGGGGAAATTTCAAAATAGAGTTAGTTATATTGAATGATCTTTATTTGAGCTCATAAACAAATCTATCCATTAGGTAATTATCCAAGAACTACTAAATACAAAATGCAACATCATATTCTGTCACATACCATTCTCAGTACACAAGATAGAACACTATAATTCATTTTTAAGAAAAAGGGGCCAAAATTTAAAGAGCTGATGAGTCCACAAATTGGACTCATTTAGGGCTTTATTTTGAAAGAATTAATGTCCTCAAATGCATATTTTGTCTCAATATCTGATGAAAACCCACAAGTTTCAGGTATTTGGAGTTTGAGGGAAAGAATGGACACTACTTAGCAAAAAAGAAAGAAAGGCAGTTGAAAGAACGAAGAAATAAAGATCTGAGAATCGCCGAACCCGTTCGGCGAGTAGCCAAAAGGTCTTATCCTCGCCTTTTGTTCCACTGTGTTGAGCCCTAAAGGAAAGGATCAAATCGGCGGTGAAAAAGAGTAGTCGGCGTGTCACCGAGCAGTTCTATGAAGTAGTACTATGTCGCCTAATGATCCAAAACACGATGATGCTGAAGGCTAACGCAAGACGGCGATGAACTAGACCAAAGGGCGGATCGCCGAGTTGATCGGTGATTCCGACTAACTTCGCCGAGTGATCCTTCGCAACACAGATTTTTGGAACCTATAAATACTCGTTGAGAATTATTATTTTAGTATCAAATTTTTAGCTTTGAACAGTAATATTTTAGACTTTGCTTCTATTTTTGAGCTCTAAGTTTGGAGAGGGTTTTGAAGAGCTTGAAGGTTCAAAGGGTTTCAACTCCTAGATTTTAGACTTGGGTCTTGTGGATTCTTCACTCTTTAGTTGTTTTAAGACTTAATCTTGCATGCCCATTGATGGAAATTGATATTAGTATAACTTTTTATCTCTTTTACATGTCTAGCTAAAACCCCAATTCATGGGGTGTGATTTTGTGAATATGGGTTAGATTATCTGTTGGTTTAAATGTGATTTCGTTTAGTAGTTGTGTTGGAACTTAATGAAATTATAGTTGCAAATACGATATCACCTTTGTGTTTTCGGCTTGCTCGAGAGAGAGGTCATAAAACTAAGACTACTAAATTGATGGCCGGTGGGATTGGGTCGACATGAGGTTCAACTCGAGAGAGTGAACCCTAGTCTTTCTCCCACACACTTAGCTTGAGAGAGTGAGTGGGCTAAGGCGGAGGCTGTTCTTCATGTGGCAACTCGGTATTCGAGAGAAATCAAGTTGATTCGGAGTAAGTTGCTCGAGAGAGAATTTACCCCCACTATGGTCTAACCTAATCACAAATATTCAATGAATTTACTATTAAAAGCATGTACCCAATGATCTAGTTTAACCCATATTCCTATCAAATCCCAAGAATCTCATCTGTTTGATTAGTACTCTTTGCATTTTTGCTGACGTTTATTTTCTTGTTACAAACCCCCATTGTTAATTGACACTTTTGTGTCACCCCTTAGATTTACTGTGTTTAAATTCGACAATGTTTCTAGCTATGACTAATTAGAACTTAATTTTATTTTTATATTAATTCTCAAGCCCACTCCCTTGGGACTCGCCCCCAACCCTTGGGTTGGGTTACTTTACTATTGTACGATCATAGCCACTTGCATTGGAAGTTGTGTCTTGATTATGCAAACATCAAAATGGCGCCGTTGCCGGGGAGTGGTGTTATTTGAGATTTCTTAGTTAAGTAGGATTGTTGTTCATGTTAATTATAGTTTTACTTACTTAATTTTTAGTTTTTGTTTTGCTTGTTTGTGTATTGAAACATGAAAGATGAACATACATGAGGAAGAGATGAATGAAAGTCAAGCTGGTCATCGAGACAATATAGAGAACGTAAATAGTGTCTATAATCCAGATCAGTCTGGTGGAATGGGTGCAATTTACATTCCACAAACTGATGGGAATGCGGTGTTTGAAGTCACTAGCACAACTCTTCACCTTCTCCAAATGAGAGGACTATATGGAGGGCTAGATCGGGAAGACCCATATGAACATGTGAGAAGCTTTACAGAGGTTTGCAGCCCTTTTTCATTCAAAGGTGTGTCAAAAGAGTCAATTCAGCTGTGGTTATTCCCATTGTGTTTGAAAGGAGAAGCAAGCAAGTGGTTAACCGAGTTACAAAAAAATTCCATCACATCATGGCAAGAGCTAGTCATAGCAATTAACACAAGATTTTTTCCTCCATAAAAAATGATGAAGCTTAGAGATGAAATCCAAGGGTTCAAGGAAAGGGAAGGGGAACCACTCCATGAAGCATGGGTGAGATTCAAGAAGCTCTTACTTAAATGCTGAACTCATGGGCTACCGACCGATTTGTTACTTCAATATTTCTACCGGTGCTTTGATTCGGTTAATAAAGGAGTGGCTGATCAGTTGGTACGAGGAGGAATAATGTTATAAACATTTGAGGTGGCTTTATTTCTTCTAGACGACATGACTAGAATAAATCAAGCGTGGTATACAAAAGATGATGACGTTTCCCCATTCCACTTTAGACTAACACAAAAGCAATTAGATAAAGAGAAAGAGAGGGATGAAAACATCAAGAATATGTTGACTCAGATGGAAGTTCTATAAGAGCATATGAAGGGAACATGTGGAGTGTTCAGAGTTGAAGAGGGTTCATCCCCAAGATATTCAATGCCTAGGGAGAATCAAGGTTGGAACTGCAGAAGATGTGAGGTGGGTTTCTACCCACGCTATTGGCAGTGAGGTGGAAATCAAGGTTGGCATTATAAAGAAGTTGAGCAAAGGAAGTGTCATCAAGATTTACCCAAGTAGAATGATTATTGGAGAAAAGAGGATGAACATGAGGAGAATCGCACTCACTCAAGTGAGAGCCCAAAATCAAGGGGGAGTGCAAGTAGTCCCCGCATGAATGATTGCTTTCACGCATCATTGACAAAGTTGAAGGCTCGGACGATTTATTGAAAGGAATGAAAGATGACTTCTCATCCTTGAAAAATAAAGTGAACTCACAGGCAGATGCAATCAAAACCTTGGAAGGTCAATTGAGTTTACTTACAGTACAATTGTAACAAAAAATGGAGACGGATGATGAAGATAGAGGGCTGGCCATTGTCACTCAGAGCGGAAAAGAAGTAAAAGGTGATATGATGAGAAATGAGGAAGTGCACTTACCAACTGCAAGCAAAGATATGGAGGCCGAAGAAATAACCATCCCACAAGACATCATAAGGGAGCCACAAATTGATGTGGAGAAACACAAGCCATGCCTAAACATCAAGGAACCTTTACCCAAGATACCTCTTCCATTTACTCAACACCTCAAGAAGAAGAATGAGGATAAAAGGTTCAAGAAGTTTCTATCGGTATTCAAGACCTTATCGATTAATCTCCCTCTAGTTGAAGCATTGTTGGAAATGTCGGGTTATGCCAAATTCATGAAGGAGTTAGTCACAAGAAAAAGGAGCTTGGATTTTGAGACGATCGAAGTCTCTCACATTTGTAGTGCAATTATGTCGAAGGAGTTAATCGAAAAGAAAGATGATCCTGGGGCATTCACCATCCCGTGCACCATAGGCTTGCTCAAGTTCGCAAAAGCCTTATGCGATCTGGGAGCAAGTATTAATCTAATGTCGTATGCTATTCATAAACAACTCGAGTTGGGTGAACCGCAGGCTACAACTATGAGACTCTTGATGGCTGACAAATCGATCAAACATCCAATGGGGATACTATATGACATTATAGTTAAGGTTGACAGATTTATTTTTTCGGCCGATTATGTCATACTCGACTGTGACATAGATGCCAAAATTACTATAATCTTGGGAAGACCATTCTTGGCAACTGGGAGAGCGCTGGTGGATGTTGAGAGTGGGGAATTCAAATTTCGGGTCAATGATGATGAAGTCACCTTTGACGTGTGCAAATCAATGAAACGCCCTGTAATGACCCGAGAGCAACCCTTAGTCGTTACCGGCGTATTCGACCTCAAAGAGGTCTTATACAATCCCTTAGCATTCATCATAACATGTATCATAGATTAGAATCACAGAAAATTTAAAACTTAACTTTGGAAGTTCAACTTCAGTTCATATAAGAAAAATAGAATCTAACTTCATCACAATGTACCATCTAGACATAGAAGTATCGAAAATGAGACTTAGCCCTTACATTAATAAGAAGTCTTGAAATAGGAAAGTACAACAATGTCTTTCAACATAAGCAAAGAACTAAACATAGAAACTAGATCATAGGGTCTTGTCCTCGGACTTGAGGACTCACCAACTTGGGGAAGCAACTCCAAGTGTCTTGGGAAGTAAGCTTGAATCCTCAACGGCCCGAACCTAAATGTTTGGGGAAAAAGGGAGAAAATATGGGTTAGTACAACACACGTACTAAGTATGGATACTATGCATAAAAACCATTGAAACTTGCATAAAAGGACATTTAGTCCAAAACATGCTTTTTACCAAGTAACTCCAATATGCACACAAAATAAGCATCATAGTCCAAACCAACATAATATCATCCCAACATGTAGACAACCCAAGCAATACTAACGCAATGCAAATAATAGAACCCTATAACCCTATTCAAAGTCAAGTATCACATTAAGCAACCTACTTCATTCATACATTCATAAGATCATATTTCATCATAACTTACCATATTCATAATGATCATACATAACATAGATTCAACATACATAAGTTATAATCATCATAATCAAAAGAGAACACTACTATAACCATCTCTTAGGATCCCACAAGTGGAATGTGCAAGAGAAGTCCCATACCCACCCTTACACTATGTAGAAACCCTTAAGAAAGCTCTAGTAAGAGTTCGCACCTTTCATACCTTCATTTACTTTTACATTGGGGAAATATTGCAATAACCGACATAGACCATGAGAGCTACATGGAATCCGATGTTCTACTCTCACACCGAAAAGAGAGGGTTAACACTCGCCTAAGGTGTAATCATTCGTACATAGCTATCTAGGTGGATCCACTAAGCTAAAGTCCTATGTGGGCACATAGTTAAGGGTCAAGGAGATTGCTTCTAGAAACTCTAACTTACTAAACGTGGGGGTTTCCATCTCATGAGACAACACATAC
>JAJOOR010029809.1:0-20280 GCA_036250505.1 Solanum acaule | reverse complement strand
TTTCTATTTCTTATCTACATTTCATTGTGAAATCTTCATTCTATACAGCCTAAGGGCATGTTCAATCCTCTTCTCTATTTTACTCTCCAAATATGGAGTTATCTATTTTTTCAGACAACCAACTCCAATCCAATTCTCTATTTTTCTCTCTAAAAAAGAATATTCTCCTCTCTCCTCAATATCTCATATCTCATATCGCATATAGCATATATCATATAGCATATCGCATAGCGTATATCGCATATCGCATATCGCATGTCGCATATAGCATATCGCATATCGCTAGGGGTGTACAAAACCGAATCGAAAACTGAATCAAAATGCAACCGAGTCTAACAAAAAAAACCCAACTAATGGTTTTGTTTGACTTGATTTAGTATTGGAAAAAAATCGGACTATGTTTGGGTTGGTTTAATTTTAACTAAAAAAAAGTCAACTGGAGACCAAACCAATCCGACATTATTTTTATAGTTTTAACATTTATTTTATACATAAAAGTATTTACTTTGATATAATTTCGAAATATTACTTATACTTTTTCATGATTTTTATCTTTTAACATATTTTTTTCGAGTTTTTTGAGACTTGGAATTTTGAATGGACCAATAAAGGTTACCATGATATTAGTAATTCTAATAAAGCTCAATTTAAAATCAAATCAATGCTAATGCTAACCAAAAAAATTAATTCAACACTAAGAATTACAATAATGTTGAATAGTTGTTCTTTAGTTTAACATTGGTTTAGACATTTAAAATAGATAACCTGATTTTTATTTTTTTTCTTTAATGTTAAATAATGTAATTAATACTTATTAGACTTATTTTAGCATGATTTAGTACTTTTAAGTTATGATCATTTTCATTATGACTTATCAATTTGCAATATTTATTTTATACGATTTCGTTATTATTTTTTGTTGAATATTTGAGTGTCATAACTAATCTCATATTTTGTGTTATTTTCTTAAGAAATACCTTAGATAGTTGTATTTTGACTGGACTAAAGAAATATTTGGATCACAAGTTAATTATATGTTTGTATGAATACTTAACTGAAAATCCAAAAAACATCCAAGGTTTATTAGGTTAGTTTGATTTATTAATTTAAAAATTTGACACAAAATTGTTTGGTTTGATACTTGAAAAACCTAAACCAACCCAAAAAAACTCGAGGTTGAAAAATTTGAAAAAAACCCTAGCTTTATTAGTTGGTTTAGTTTATAAATTTAAAATTCGACACAAATGGTTTGATTTAATATTTGAAAAACCCGAACCAACCTAGTCACGGTCACCCATTTATTGTCAAAACTATTCTCATATTTTGTGTTATTTTCTTAAAAAATACCTTAGATAGTTGTATTTTGATTGGACTAAAGAAATATTTGGAGCACAAGTTAATTATATGTTTGTATGAATACTTAACTGAAAAATCCAAAAACATCCAAGGTTTATTAGTTTAGTTTGATTTATAAATTTTAAAATTTGACATAAATGGTTTGGTTTGATATTTGAAAAACCCAAACCAACCCAAAAAGACTCGAGGTTGAAAAACTCGAAAAAAACCCTAGCTTTATTAGTTAGTTTGGTTTATAAATTAAAAAATTCGACACAAATGGTTTGATTGACTATTTAAAAAACCCGAACCAACCCGGTGATGTACACCCTTGCATATCACATATTGCATATCGCGTATTGCATATAGCATATTGCATAGCGTGTATTGCATATAGAATATCACATAGTGCATATTGCATATAGCATATCACATATCGTATATCGCATATCACATATAGCATATCGAGAGAGATATTGAGAGAGATCAAGAATTCTCACCATTTCTTAGATTCATGGACCCAATTCAATTTAGTGGGATCCTTCATTCACATTTGTTTCCACCGAGAACTGTTTCTAAAACTCTTTGACCCCTAAATTTGGAGTATCCTACTTTCACGCAATTTAGAGGGTTCAACAAGCAATTAATATTTCACGATCAAGGGTGTAATACTCATTGTAGTAGCGGTCCTTATATATCGTATTAACAATTGAATATGGTCGAAAGAAAAAATCTCTATTTGATAGGGCTTCTTGCTATACCTATGACTTCCATTGGACCCAGAAATGATACATTGGAAGAATCTGTTGGGTCTTCCAATATCAATAGGTTGATTGTTTTCGCTCCTGTATCTTCCTAAAGAAAAAAAGATATTTGAGAGTTGTTTCCTGAATCTGAAAGAGAGTACTTGGGTTCTCCCAATAACTAAAAAGTGTAGCATGGCTGAATCTAACTGGGGTTCGCGTTGGTGGAGGAACTGGATCGGAAAAAAGAGGGATTCTAATTGTAAGATATCTAATAAATCTCCTTTTGGTCTCATCTATGTGCATAACTAAACAACCCATTACCTTACACTATTTCTCTTTCAATGCAGAAATAGGGCAAATAGATCTGATCCATAATCTCTATTTTTAAGCAAATTACAAACATCAAATCTAAATTGCGAGTATCGAACTAAATATCCACTCTAATCAATCTCATTCGAGCATCAATCAGAGATTAGAAGTAAGAATTAAGTTTGCAACCTTAATCCATATGTTAACCCCGTGCTAATTAGCCCAAATCAATGTATGAACAACAACAAAACAAAGCATAACACAATACTCACTACGTTAAATCAACACCCAACCCTATAATTGCACCCTAGACTTTGAGGTTTTAGCCACCCATCACAAAATGTAAATAAATTATACCTTTCATGAAAGCAACCATGGGTAGTATGAAATTAAACAATTACAAGAAATACCCACTTTGAATTCAACTTCAATTTGTCAATTTCAAAAGCAAAGTTGAGAAACCCCAAAACTAGAAAAGTGTTCTTCACAAAGTAAAAGTGTTTTTCTCCCTAAAAGATTCAGAATGTTTTCACACTCAAAAGCTCCCTTATTTATCTCTTTTTTGGGCTAGTTATAGTTTCCCAAAATTTGGTCCAAAACTCTTTGCGTATCCCATTTGCGACAATAGTAGGGCTAGCCGAGCACATTTGATGGATCACCGATTACTCTTTAGCTTGCCTTCATCTTGCTCTAGGCTTCAAGTGTTTGAACCTCAGTCGACAAGCTTGTTCAAGTCTACCTTTCATGTTTGGCAGATCATCGAGTACCACCTATGTTTGCCTTTTGAGCCTTAAATTTTCTCTCCAAGCACTGTCACCTTTGGCGATGGTCATGCCACTTGGGAGATTCTCCCTTTGCATTAGGTGATCAACAATGTGGAGTTTACACTTCTTTTCATGTTTTTGGCCATTCTTTCTAACATTTATCCTTGCCTTGTCCCTTATCCTTTGTAGCTGCAAATCATCAAAATATCATTAGAATAGGACATAATTAGTCATTGAAGACACTAATTTTTGAACAAACTAAGCCTCAAATGAGTGTAAAGCTACCACTCATCAACACCCCCAACTTAAATATTTGCTTGTCCTCACGTAAATCAAGAACACAATTAGTTCAACAAGGGTGTCTACGACAGTTCGTGCCTTTACAAGACTACTCTCAATAACATATTACACTTTATCATGATCAAAAAGTTTCAAATGATGACTAGCCGGTATTAAATCAAGCTCAAGCTCACTATAGCTTCTTTTCTAATGCAAGACCATGCTTCAACAAATGTATTCAAGTGCCCTCACATAAAAAATGATTCCATGCTCTCACAAAGCAAATTAATAAAGAAGTTGGAATCAACACAACTCTCACTCTCTCAAAAGAGAAATATTGTAGTATCCCATATTTTAAACAAAGACATATTAGCCATTAGCCAAATATATAAAAAATTCAAATCTGAAACCTAATATGGGAAAAATTAAATTAGCTAAGATATTATTGGAGTTAAAGAGTTTCGTCAGCAACTCTTGGAAAGGAAGAAATAGTACATTCTTTGTGTCTCTTCTTATGAAGGAGCATGAAGATGATTAAAACAAAGAAAAATAATTAAATGGAGAAGAAGAAGTGGAACTCTTGCTATTCCATGTATGGATTTCAAGGTAAGTTTCTTAACTTAGCTTAAAGATTTATAATTGTAGATTCCATGACTATAGAATTGGGATTGTAAGTTTAAGAAAATAAGTGTTAACGAGATAGATAAATCTGTTAAATTCTTGGAATTCAGGTGAGTTCGTTAGATGATTGGACTAAGCTCTTATATTTCGACATACGTGAAAGGAAATAGAGGAGTAAGATAATCTTAGTTTATTACAATGTGATATTAATCAAGATAAGGCTGCTTTGTACGATATAAGCACCAATTAGGCGACTTGGCAGATGAGTCAGTCACGGAACCTCATGGGCTGGGTATTTAACTATAGTATGAATTACCTTAAACGAAGAAGTTAACACGAAATTGATATAAATGTGATTATAGATTGACCAAGGAATTTGTACAGATCACTCGAACGACGAGCTTGGTATTTCAGCACGAATACTGTGAGTAGTATTCTTACCACAATTTGTGTTTTATAACTTTCATAATTTATACATGGTTTATAAAGTGAATGATTTACCGAAATGCTTTGAACTTGCATATGGGACAAGTCTTTTTACTTGATATGATACCGAAATAGTTATTTGAGATGAACTTGCTTTTATAAGACATGTTTATGGATACTTGAGATATGATTAACATTATCGAAAGAGTTTAATATTTACTTGAGAAATAGTATTTGGCATATGTTTTTGGTTAAAGTTTTATTTACTATGATTTGATAAGAACTTAAATGTCTTATACCATTTTGAAATGTTGCTACTGATTACAAAGTAAAATATAAATGGGAGTAGACGTTGATGTCTCCCGTAGCTATCGGTGGGTTCGTTAGACTTGGTGCACCTTGTAGTTACTGATTACCGATATAGCCCTTGCTAGTGGGAAGGTAGAACTAGCATATTGTATCGATATCCCTCGAGTAGCAATCTACTGATATGAATATTTAATTCCTTTATGAGGAGTTCACTATTATTGGTTACTTCTTAGAGAAGAAGGCTATACTGATAACATGATTCATCCTTGGAAGCCTCCCAAATATAAGACTTGCTATGAAAGTGTTTTTCTGAGTTTATTTCTAAAAGTTCACATTGATTTTGCTTACATGAGATAAATAAGATTGAATATTGTTACTGTTTCTGAAAGGGCATTGATTTTATCATTTCGATTATCATACTAGCATGTTTTCTGGCTTATCTCTCATTAAAATGGTTGTTGTTAAGTGGTTTTAATCACTGAGCTAGCGTCTCACTCCTCGCTAAATATTTTTATAGAGAACTTAGGTGGTATTGACGAGGATTTCATTAACTAGAGAATGTGATTTGATAGCATATGGTGAACCCCACATTACTTCGCGTGGCAAGAGATTTATCGAATTTCTATATTTCTTTTTTTAAAACTCTAAGATTCATTTCATTTGCCAGTCCTTTATTGGAGTCATGATTCTTCCTTCATATTGTAGTCAAGTGACTAGTTTTAAACTTCTTTTCGTAATTGGAGAAGAAGTGGTATAATTGTGTGGCGATTGAATTGTTAATGGGTATTGGGTCATGAGCTAGAGATGCTATTAGTCATATTGTTGATTTCTAAGATAGGGAAAATTCAGGATAGGCCTAAAAACAAAGGAAACTTTGCCCAATTTTTCATAGAATTCTGGTAAGGCATGCTTTGAGATTCTCCCTTTAGCGCCGGTCACGTTCCTAAATTGAGTCTTGACAAAGTAGGTATTAGAGTGTCACTCCCCGAACTACCCCCGAGATGCGGACACGGGACCTAGGATCACAAGTGACCCCAAGCTAACCCTACTGTCATGACATGAGCATACTAAGAATAATAATAACTGATGCGGAAGCTAATCATAAAGTAAATCTGAAATGATGGGGAATACCTATATACTAAAATTGAATATATCAAATCTGAGAGTTTAATACAAAAGAAATATCAAACTCGAAATACTAATTTGAATCTAACTATGTCTGAAAATAGTCTCTAACTGACTAGAAGTGCTGGGACATGCCCCAACTAAGTCTAGCAAAACTGAAACTAGAAGACTGAAAAAAAGAAATGATAACATGACTATTGTCCTCGAAGAATGAGGACTCACCACTAAGTGCTGCTGAACTGGAGATCGGGAATCGATCTAAGTGTGATCTAGAAGCTGAGAACCTGAACCTACATCACAAGAAGATGTAGCGCAGAGTATGCGTCAGTACTTGATAGGTATTGAGCATGCATGATATAGTAAAGCTGAAATAAACATATAACTGAACAAGCAATAAAGCAAGGATATAATCTGAACATGATATATATACTAAATGCTAAACTAACTGGATGCAATGACCAAATTTATAACATGCTGAGACTGAATACTAACTGTACTGAAATGTGGGAGCTACTAATAACTGATAATAAAACCACATGAGCTAAATGTCGAGTCCGATGTATACTCCCCATCGAGAGGACCTAATACACCTGGCCAAAGGTGTAGAGGCATGCTGGCGTGATCACTAAAATGATGCCCACAGAGGGGACTTGCAACCTACGTGGCTCATAGTTCTGGGGCAATATGGGTGGCTGACCCTAGTCCAACTCGGTATTATGCTACTCCCAATAGATTAAATGATTTAACACATTATGACTGAATTTCTGAAATATACTGGATAGCTCAAAATACTGACATGCAAACTGAGAATGCACATTTATATACTGATAAGGCACATTCAAACTTAGACATGTATATCTGAACTATTGAAATATTTGACCTAGCATGTATAATTCAGGGAAAAAAGAACTACCAAGCTAAGGTTCTAAAATTCATGCAAGAAACGAAGTAAAAACATGATAATTTGATTTGGAACATATAAATAACTAATTCATGATAATCTGCTGAAGTTCTAGAAAACCTAGGTCTAGTTAATAATAAGGATTCAAGAATCTGAATGAAATCTAGGGACCCAATGGGCGAAAGGAACACACTAGTGAAATCCCACATACCTGGTGATGAATTCCACGGAGAAATCTTTCGATTTCGGTGCTGGAATTGATGGAATCTTGCTGCGTTCTTGAACTAGGGTTCTTGATCTCTTTTTCTCCTCTTACGCTCTAATTTTTCTTAGTTTGATTAATGATTTGACTTAGATAAGTTCTATTTATGTTTCTAGGCTTAAACTGACTAAAACATCATAATTTAGGGTCTAAATGACGTAGTTTAGGGGTCAAACGAATAAGGAAAAGACTAAAAGACCCCCGACTTAACTACTGTCGGAGTGACTGACGGACCATTGATCGACTAACGGTCCGTGCTGGTCATTAGTCGATCAGTACTGGAGGCTGAAATTTGGGGGTCTGACCTGCGGTCTGTAGGTCCTGGCATGGGTTTACCCTTAGCCAAATTTTTGGGCTAAGTTCTGGGGAAGGTTTCAGGTGTGAACCACGGACCACCAGCATAGGCCGTGGGTGGCGATCGTGAGTCGCACCTGGAACTTCTTGAAAACAGTTTTGAGGTTCGTTTTTGGATACGAGGTGTTACATTATCTCCCCTTTGGAAACATTTGTCATGCCCCGAGCCTACACCCTGGGCGGGACTGGCACTCGAGAACCATTTCTAGCCCCAAGCGAACCCTTGGCCTGGCTTACTTACTCAGCGGAAGACTTAAATCACAAGAATTAGTCTAAATAAAGAACTTGTGAAATAAATTTAGAATGTCTTAAAAGGAACATTCAAACTAGCCAATATGGCAACTCAAGTCTCAAAACATAAGACAATAATAAAGTAGTGACAAATGAATTAACTAACTGACTGCCTGTATATGGAGCCTTTAAACAACTGAGATGGATGTCGGGACAAGACCCCCGATCATCCTAACAACTGCAAACTACTGAAGTAAATGAAAATTGAGTTCTTCGAAAAGCAATGAGGCTCACCAACTGACTCTTAGTGCTAAACCTGATCAACAATGTGCTAGATGCTGATCCTGGTTACCTGCATCTTCATCAAAAGACGATGCAGGCCAACTGGCATCAGTACATTGAATGTACGAGTATGCGAGTTGAAATGCTAAACATAACTTAAGCTTGAAGAGAATCTGAAAGAAACTGAAGAACTTACATGGCTCAACTCAACTCAACATGACTGAACTCATTTTAATATAAAGCAGTTTAAAACAAGTGCAATATAAAGAAAAGCTATTTAAAACATGATGTAAACTCTGTGTATTTCGAAATACAATAATAACTCTGTATGTATGCAAAGATACAATATGAACTCTATTTGTATATATAAAATACAAGTATTTCTGATGTATATAAAATACAAAATACTGCTGTGGGAGTTTCTCTAACCGACAACCATCACTTAAGAGCTATTGTGATGATACAATATTTTACCTCACGCTGCCAAGGACCATCCTATACCTTGCCGGGGGTATAGGACCTAACACACTAAGTAGATCCACTAGTCTATGCTAAAAAGTACTAAAGTATTCATCTAAAAAGTATGACCCTTTTCTACCATGATGGCTACATGGTTAATGGGAGCTGTGAGTTGTCTGAACTCCCCCCCATGTCGGTGCTCAATACTACTCCCAAAATATGATACTAGCTCTTTATGTTTAAAAAACATACTTCTTTCTGTGATTTGAGATAATTGCTCAAAACTTAGCTTAAAAGTTCTCTTGGAAATCTTAGTTTCCTTTCTTGCTCAAATGTGAAAACATTTACTCTTTAACTGAAAACTAGCTCAAAGGCTTTTTTGGAAATCAAGGTTTCCTTTCTTCTTTAAATGTGAAAACATTTACTCTTTAACTGAAAACTAGCTTAAAGGCTCTTTTGGAAATGAAGGTTTACCTTCTTCTTTAAATGTGATTTTTTTTTACTCTTTGGGAATACATAGTCCCGATATACTCTTTTGAAGACATGAACTTCAAACTTTACTCTTTACTCAACTCAAAACTTATGTCTTTAAACAAAGTTAAAACGTTTGTGAAAGACTTTTGAAATACTTTATGAACTTCTCTTAACTTGACTCTTGACTTCTCTTGACTTGTCTCTTGACTTGACTCTTAAATTTCCTTGAATTGAATTTATGGATTCAAGGATCGAGATTTGTGATAGGAAAGATCTCATGATGTTTAGGAATGAATTTAGATAGCTAAACATGAGAAAAGATCAAAAATCAATATTTGAGGGTGGGTCCGCAACGCGGAGAAGCATTTAAATTTTGGTTTTGAAAATAACTTTTGAGGTAGGATAGTCCGTGACCGCTCCGTGACGCGAAATAACTTTTCCCAAAACTGGGGAGTGGGTCCGCGACGTGGTGGCATGTCCAGATTTCGACTGACGAAATTTCTTCTTCGTTTTTCAACTCTAAACCCTCTAAAATCACGTGGGTCTTTCCCCAAACACTTAGAATCGATTATATGTTCAAAGTACATCAGATTCTATTTGAAATCACACCAAAAATCATGTATTCGGATCAAACAACTCCTCAATAATTTCAACGAATCAAGAATTCAATAGAACTTCAACAAACCCATCAAGAACTCAATTTCTAAGCTTTCAAGAACTGCAATTCGCTGAAATAAATCATGATTGGCGTGTGGGTGAACTAACCCAATGCTATGTGATCTCACATACCTTGTAGGGATCACCCCCAACGAAATCCACAAGCTAAACTCGACGATCTTGACTATTTCCTTGCTTCTCCTTCTCTTTTCTCCTCTTCTTTCCTTTTCTCTTAAACCCTAACTCTTTTCCAAAAACGTAAAACTGACAAAGTTCAGTTTAGACCCTTAATTAATTCACTAAAACGAATTTAATTAATTGGATAAGGAAAAGACTGAATTACCCTTCAAAAATCCGGATTGGACATTTCCTTATTTAAACAGCCCAACTTCCAATAGGCATATCTCTCTCATACGAACTCGGAATCACGCAAACTTAGCAGCGTTGGAAAGATCATTCCAAGAGATTTTCTACCATATCTGGAAGTGCTCCTAACTCATCCTGAGCAAGATGTTATGGCCGTTTGAAATTGACCAAAAAACTCACATCTTTCCTAATTTAAGTAAATTTCCAAATTTTCCTTCTTTCCAAAAATGACTATATCCAATTATTGGCTTCTTCCTATTTATTTCAAATTGCGAGATGTTACAACATTCATCCTCGAATGAAGACTAACTAGCTGAAATGGAGGGAGAGGGCTGCAATCCCTAACACTGAAATACTGAAACTGATTTCTGATTGAACTAAGTTCCAAGAACATGAAAATACGTTGAAAGTGCAAGTACAAACTGAGGAAACATGATATTAAGACTGAATTTGCGCAAGAATTGTAACACCTCGTATCTGAAACAGACCAAAAATACAGATTTTGAGAAGTTACAGGTGCAACTCACGGTTGCCATCCACGGACCGTAGGTCAGACCACGGCCCGTGCTGGTGGTCTGTGGTTCACCACTGCAACCCCTCCCCAAACCCAGCTCAGAAAAATCAGCTAAGTCTCGACCCACGGACAGACCACAGTCCGTGGTCTATGTTCGTGGATCAGGGCCCCATTGACCCAGCATCTGATGCAAACGACGACCGACCAGCACGGACCGTCATTCGATCCACGGTCCGTAGGTCTGATCGTTGGTGAAGGTCAGCAGCCATTTAGGGGGGAATTTTTGATTGGGTCAACTTCATGACCTATGATATGATAGTTAATTGAATCCTCTTTCCAACGCCACCGAGTTTGCTAAAATCCGACCTCTAAGTAAAAAGTTATGCTCGTTTTAGTGAAGCCATGTCGGGGCAGACTTGACCTACGACCCGAATCTACGGACCGTAGATTGACCTACGGCCCGTAGGTCCCGTCTGTCGATCACTCCGATAGCAGTTAAGTCATGGGTCTTTTGGTCTTTTCCTATTTCGTTGGACCCCTAAGCTACGTCGTTTATACCCTAAATTATGAGGTTTTAGTTAGTTTAAGCCTAGAAACATAACTAGAACTTACCTAAGTCAAATCATTCACCAAAACTTAGAAAATTAGAAGCATAAGAAGAGAAAGAGGCGACCAACCCTATGCAACAAGTTTTTTTCAGTTCCAGCCCATAAATAAAAGGATTTCTCCATGAAATTCGTCACCAAGTATGTGGGATTTCACTAGTGGGTTCCTTTCGCCCATTAGGTCCCTAGAATTCAGTTAGATTCTTGATTCCATGATTATGAACAGACTTAGGGTTTCTAGAATTTCAGCAGATTATCATGAATTACTTGTGAATATGTCCCAAATCAGATTATCATGTTTGTACTCAGTTTATTGCATGAATTTCAGAACCCTAACTATGTATTTCTTTAGTTCTTGAATTACACATGCTAGGTCAAATATTTTAGTTATTTAGATATACATTCTCCAGTTTTGAATGCCACATTATCAGTATATTTCAGCATAAACCCTATTTTGAGTTATAAATCTTGAGAAGCTTTTTTTTAGATAACACTTGTGTTTTGAACTGAGTTTTTGAGAAAGTTAAGATGAGTTTTGAGAAAGAGCTTCTAAACCTTGATTAGTATGAAGATCGAGTAGGTCATCAATGTATGAACAGTATGGTATCTAGATATACCATCAATGTTTATGCAGTATAACTTACCAAGTCATCAATGATCATAGTATAATAAGATTTTGAATTGTTTTCTAAGAAGGAGTTTTCAAGTATGAGTATCTACATGTCAGTATTTTGAGTTATTCAATATTTCAGTCATAATGTATTCAGTTATACATGCCTCAGTTTATGAATGCATCATTATCAAATTAATTGTTGCATTCTCAGATTGCATGTTCAGTTTTGAGCTATCCATTATATACAGAAACTCAGTCATAATGTGTTAACCACTTAATCTATTGGGAGTAGCATAATACCGAGTTTAACTAGGGTTCATCGTACCCATATAGTCCCAGAACTACGAACCACGTAGGTGTAAGTCCCATCTGTGGGCAATATCAACTAGTGATCACGCCAGTCATGCCTCTATACCTTTGGCCGGGTATATTGGGTCCTCTCGATGGGGCGTATACATCGGACTCCACATTTATCTCATGTGGTTTTATTGTCGGTTATTAGTAGCTCCCACAGTTCACTCAAATTCTATCGCATTGACCTCATTTACAATACAGTCAGTATTCAGTTTCATCATGTTATAAATTTGGTCATTGCATTCAGTTAGCTCAGTATTTAGTATCTATATCATGTCCATATTATTTCATTGCTTTATTGCTTTGTTCAGTTATATGTTATTTCAGTTGTATTCTATCCTGCATGCTCAGTACCTTTCAAGTACTGACGCATACTCTGCGCTACATCTTCTTGTGATGTAGGTTCATGTTCTCAGCATCCAGATCACACTTAGAACGATTCCTGATTTTCAGTTCAGCAGCATCAGTGGTGAGTCCTCATTCTTCGAGGACTAGTGACATGTTTATCTTTATCGCTTTTAGTCTGTAGTTTCAGTTTTGCTAGATCTAGTTGGGGCATGTCCCAACATTTCTAGTTAGTTTAGAGGCTTATTTCAGACATAGTTAGATTCAGCTTAGTATTGAGTTAATATCTTCCTTGTATTAAACTCATCAGTTTTCATATATCTCAGTTATAGTATATGGGTATTCCTCATCTTTTCATTTTTATTTATGATTATAGCTTCCGCACAATTTCTATTATTCAGTTTATCTTTAGTATGCTCATGATCATGCCAACAGGTTTAGCTTGGGATCACTTGTGGTCCTAGGTCCCGTGTCCGCGTCTCGGGGGTAGCTCGGGGTGTGACATGAATAACTGAAAAACTGAAAAACTGAAAAACTGAAGAGGAACTAATACCTCAAGCTGGAGTGGAATCGGAAGGAAAGAGGTGAGGATACTTGGACTTCATGGCTACTTCTGCTTCCCAAGTAGCTCCCTCTATGGACTAACTCCTCCACCAAACCTTGACTGAAGCAACTTCTTTGTTTCTCAATCTTCTAACCTGATGATCAAGAATCTCAACTGGTACAACCTCATACGAGAGACTATCTTTCACGGTCACACTATCTAATGGCACTATAGATGCTGGATCACCCATACACTTCTTCAAAAGTGTAATGTGAAAAACTGAATGCACTGCTACTAATTTTGCTGGCAACTGTAACTCATATGCCACTTTACCAATCCTTTTTAGAATCTTGTAAGGGCCTACATATCTAGGACTGAACTTCCATTTCTTGCCAAATCTCATCACCCCTTTCATTGGTGACACTCTCAAGAAAAACCAATCATCAACTTGGAATCTAGTTCCCTTCTCCTTACATCTGCATAAGACTTCTGGCGACTCTGGGCTGTCTTAAGTCTATCTCTAATGAGTTGCACTTTCTCCATCTCATAAAGGACTGAGTCTGGCCCTAACAAGGCTGCTTCACCTATTTCAAACCAACCAACTGGATATCTACATCTATGCCCATACAAAGCCTCATAAGGGGCCACCTGAATGCTGGAATAGAAACTATTGTTGTAGGCGAACTCAATAAGAGAAAGGTGATCATCCCAACTACCCTTGAAATTGATCATACAAGCTCTCAACATGTCCTCTAATGTATGAATTGTATGCCCTGCCTGACCATCCGTCTGTGGATGAAATACTGTGCTAAGATTAACCTGAGTACCAAGAACTTTCTGGAATGACTTCCATAAATGAGAGGTAAATTGAGGACCTATATCTGAGATGATAAACAAATGAACCCCATGCAACCTGAATATCTCATTAATGTAAATCTTGGCGTAGTCCTCTACTGAATCTATAGTCTTGACTGCCAAAAAGCGAGAAGATTTAGTGACTTTGTCAACTATCACCCAAATGGAGTCATGCTGTTTGCGAGTACGAGGTAAACATGTGATGAAATCCATGTTGATTACTTCCCACTTCCAAGTAGGAATGTCCAATCTCTTGAGTCATACCCCCTAGTTTCTCTGATGTTCTACCTTCACTTGCTGACAATTGGGGCACTTAGCCACAAAATCTGCTATATCCCTCTTCATGCCATTCCACCAAAAGACTTCCCGCAGATCACGGTACATCTTAGTGGCACCTGGATGAAGAGAATACCAGGAGTTATGGGCTTCTGCAAGAATCTTCTGTCTCAAGTCACCAACATTAGGAACACATAATCGACCATGGTAGTGAAACACACCATCTCTTCCTTGGGAGAATACCTCAAATCTCTGTTGATGGACTGTACCGTTGAGTTCGAGCAATATCGGATCACTATCTTACTTTTCCTTAACCTCTACTACCAATGAAGATTATGATCCATTTTGAACTATCACACCACCATCTGATATTCTCATAAGATGAACTCATAAACGAGTAAGCCTTTGAACATCCTTTGCTAGCTCTTTTCTTTCTTCCTCAACATTTGTTACACTACCCATAAATAGTCTGCTAAGTGCATCTGCTACTACATTTTCCTTACCAGGATGGTAATGCACACTCATGTCATAATCCTTGAGGAACTCAAGCCATCTTCTCTGGCGAAGATTCAACTCTTTCTGGGTGAACACATACTGAAGGCTCTTATGGTCTGTGAATACATCTACATGAACACCATACAAGTAGTGCCTCCAAATTTTGAGTGAAAACACCACTGCTACAAGCTCGAGGTCATGAGTCGGATAGTTCTTCTTATGCACCTTAAGCTTTCTGGAAGCATAAGCTATAACCTTACCTCGCTGCATCAACACACAACCTAGGCCGACTCTAGATGCATCATAATAAATCACATAACTGTGTAAACCCTCTGGTAGAGTCAAAACAAGAGTTGTAGTCAACCTAGTTTTCAGTTCTGCAAAGCTTTTCTCATAATCATTTGACCACTAGAACTTGACCTTTTTCTGAGTCAACTTAGTCAACGGAGAGGCTATGGATAAAAATCCTTCCACGAACCTTCTATAATAACCCGCTAGACCCAAGAAACTTTTGATATATGTAGTAAAGGTAGGTATGGGCCATTGTTTCACTGCTTCTATTTTCTAGGAATCCACTCGGATCCCTTTGCTGGATACTATATGCCCAAGGAAAGCAACTGACTGCAGCCAAAACTCACACTTGCTAAACTTAGCGAATAACTGGAATCTTTGAGAGTTTACAGAACAACTCTCAAGTGACTCGCATGTTCCTTCTCATTCCTAGAGTAAATGAGGATATCATCAATAAAGATGATAACGAACAAGTCCAAGTACAGCTTGAACACTTTGTTCATCAAGTTCATAAAAGCTGCATGAGCATTGGTTAGTCCAAATGACATTACTACAAATTCATAATGACTATACTGAGTTCTGAAGGCCGTCTTTGGAATGTCACTATCTATGACTTTGAGCTGATGATAACCCGATCTGAGGTCTATCTTCAAGAAATGACTAGCACCCTGAAGTTGGTCAAACAAGTCATTAATCCTGGGGATGGGATACTTATTCTTGACTGTGACCTTGTTCAACTGCCTATAGTCGATGCCTATTCTGAGAGAACCATCCTTCTTCTTCAGGAACAACACTGGTGCACCCCATGGCAAAATACTAGGTCTAATGAAGCCCTTATCTATAAGGTCTTTCAACTACTCTTTCAATTCCTTAAGCTCAGTTGGAGCCATTATGTAAGGAGGAATAGAAATAGGCTGGGTATATGGAAGTAGATCAATTCCAAAGTAGATTTCCCTTTCGGGAGGACCTCCAGGAAGATCTTCTGGAAACACTTTTGGGAACTCAGTAACCACTGGAACTGACTCAAGAGTTGGGGTTTCAGAGCTTAAATCCTTAACCCAAACTAGATGATAGAGATAACCCTTAGAAATCATTTTTCTGGCCTTAAGGTAAGAAATGAATCGACCCATAGGCTCTAAGATACTACCCTTCCATTTTAAGATTGGTTCGTCTGGAAACTAAAAATGAACAATCCTAGTTCTTCAATTGACTGAGGCATAACATGAATATAACCAATCCATGCCTAGAATGACATAGAAGTCCACCATTTCTAACTCTACAAGATCTGCTGAGGTGACTTTTTGGGAGACTGTGACAGGGCAATTTCTGTATACCCGTCTATCTATAACTAGGTCACCGACTGGAGTAGAGACTGAGAAGGGTTCTGAAAGAGTTTCTTGACTGACACCTAAGATTACTACTGTAACCCCTGAATCTTTCCACTAAGTGTACCATATGTGAGCCACATCCTTAAGCTGGTAGGATGCCAACTCAATCCTACCATTACCATTCACTTCCATCACTCCAAAGATTTTCTTAACCTCATCAATGAAGTTCTGTGGGTCCTCACCAAATTTTGATCCTAAAAACTCAGGCGAATTCATCCTAACAAAATCTCAAACTCTAGCTTCCACTGATCCATCATTTCTATTAGTAGGAACTGGAACCTACTGATTGTTCAGGTTGGTCATACTCTGTGCCAAAAGATGAATTGGCATTCTGAAATTCTACATTCGAAACTTCCTGATCTGGGACTAGAGGAACTACATTAGCATTGTGTGCATTAACATTCTTTGCGTAAGCTCTAAGAGGAGGCATGATCTTAAGCGTATAACGATGGATTAAAAAGGAGATTATACCAACGCACGATAAGAATATCAAGAAAGTGAAGTTTTCCTAAAACACCTCGTAGCCTCCCTCTTATTAGATGTGGTGCACTACACACCCATGAAAATGACTCTACTTAGTGCGGCTTTTCAGACATCCTAGGACACTTAAATATAATGCTCTAATACCAAGTTTGTTATGCCCCGAGCTACCCCCAAGACGTGGACACGGGACCTAGGATAACAAGTGACCCCAAGCTAACCCTGCTGGTATGACATGAGCATACTAAGAATAATAATATGATGCGGAAGCTAATCATAAAGTAAATCTAAAATGATGGGGAATACCCATATACTAAAACTGAATATATCAAATCTGAGAGTTTAGTACAAAAGAAATATCAAACTTGAAATACCAAGTTGAATCTAACTATGTCTGAAAATAGCCTCTAACTGACTAGAAGTGCTGGGACATGCCTCAGCTAAGTCTAGAAAAACTGAAACTAGAAGACTGAAAAACATAAATGATAACATGACTGTTGTCCTCAAAGAATGAGGACTCACCACTAAGTGTTGCTGAACTGGAGATCGGGAGCCGATCCAAGCGTGATCTGGAAGCTGAGAACCTGAACCTACATCATGAGAAGATGTAGCGTAGAGTATGCGTCAGTACTTGAAAGGTACTGAGCATGCATGATAGAGTAAAGGTGAAATAAACATATAACTGAACAAGCAATAAAGCAAGGATATAATCTGAACATGATATATATACTAAATGCTGAACTAACTGGATGCAATGACCAAATTTATAACATGCTGAGACTAAATATTGACTGTACTGAAATATGGTCAATGCAATAGAGTCTGGCTGAACTGTGGGAGCTACTAATAACCGGTAATAAAACCACATGAGCTAAATGTGGAGTCCGATGTATACACCCCATCGAGAGGACCCAATACACCAGGACAAAGGTGTAGAAGCATGCTGGCGTGATCACTAAAATGTTTCCCACAGAGGGGACTTACAACCTACGTGGCTCGTAGTTCTGGGACTATATGGGTGACTGACACTAGTCCAACTCGATATTATGCTACTCCCAATAGATTAAATAATTAACACATTATGACTGAATTTCTGAAATATACTGGATAGCTCAAAATACTGACATGCAAACTGATAATGCACATTTTTATATTGATAATGACACATGCAAACTGAGGCATGTACATCTGAAATACTAAAATATCTGACCTAGCATGTATAATTCAGGAACTAAAGAACTACCAAGCTAGGGTTCTGAAATTCATGCAAAAAACGAAGTAATAACATGATAATCTGATTTGGAACATATAAATAACTAATTCATGATAATCTACTGAAGTTCTAGAAACCCTAGGTCTAGTCAATAGTAGGGAATCAAGAATCTGACTGAAATCTAGGGACCCAATGGGTGAAAGGAACCCACTAGTGAAATCCCACATACTTGGTTATGAATTCCACAGAGAAATCTTTCTATTTCGGGGATGGAACTGATGGAATCTTGTTGCATTATTGAACTAGGGTTCTTGACCTCTTTTTTCCTCTTACGCTTTAGTTTTTCTAAGTTTTATTAATGATTTGACTTAGGTAAGTTCTAGTTATGTTTCTAGACTTAAACTGACTAAAACCTCATAATTTAGGGTCTAAACGACGTAGTTTAGGGGTCAAACAAATAAGGAAAAGACCAAAATACCCCAGACTTAACTGCTGTCGGAGTGACTAACAGACGGGACTGATTGATCGTCGATCGATTGACGGTCCGTGCTGGTCATCCATCGATCAGTACTAGAGGCTGAAATTGTGGGTCTGACCTACGACTCTGGACCACGGACCATGGTCTGACCTACTGTACGTAGGTCCTGGCGTGGGTCTACCCTTAGCCAAATTTTTGGGTTGAGTTCTGGGGAAAATTTTAGGTGTGAACCACGGACCACCAGCATGGGCCGTAGGTCAACCTACAGTCCGTGGGTGGCGACCATGAGTCACATGTGCACCTTCTGGAAAACAGTTTTGAGGTCCATTTTTTGATACGGGGTGTTACGTAGAACCTAGGTTATTCTTGTGACTTATGGAGCACACGTTAGTAGTAGAATCTCAATTATGGTTATGTTGCCGGCCATTTCTATATTCGTGATTATGCAAGGACGTGATAGATTGTGTCTTTTCTTTCTTTCTTATTCCTACTTGTATGTGCAGTTAATGGGTAAACCAGATTAATCTAACATTGTTATCTACCTAATTATCACATGTCGTGAACATAGTCATTTAATAACAAGAGTAGTCCAAAGGTTCGGAGGCATGAAGGGTCACCTTTGTAAACACCCGTCTCTGAAAGGGGAACAAACAAAAGTAGTTGAAAAATCAAGAAAGAGATCATTATGTCATTGTGAGGAAATTTTGTGCACCTATGTGATAGGTAATATATCCTTTTTCTGGAAAGAGTACTACTTTGCATTTTAGCAACATAAGAGTGTTATTGTTAGGACACTTATCTTCATGTACTGAACAAGAGATATTTATGGACAAAATGAATAGATTCAGGCAACAAAATAGGGCCCAAGACCAGCTCCATGCAACTAAAGATTCAGATTTGTCTATAGAAAAAGGTAGCCTTCAGAGTTTCTAAGAATGAAACCTCCAAGGTTCTAACATCTCAAAGATCCTTAGAGGTTTTAAAAGGCTTTTGGGAAATATTCTTAAGTGAAATACTTAAAAGCTTTACGAACTCTAGTATGTTCTAATGAGAGTACTGTAGATCTAGTGTTCAGACGGTGAACATGAACAAATACATGGTATGATATTGTACTACTCGGAATACAAATAGGAGAACACCAATGATTTGAGGCGATTCACTATGTTATTTATGAATTGCTTTTGTCTTGATAGTTGAAAATGTTTAACTTGACAAGGAGTTTAAGAAATTTGTTCAAAATGATAGATTGAATGGATATCTGACCCCAATTTTCAATAGGCTAGATATGCTCCCTACTTATTATCTACTGAAGTATTTTTGGATTTAGAGATTTGTTGGAGGGTTGGTTAACCCTTAAACAACCTTATGGATGAAGACCTAAACCTACTTTCAGGTAGTTGATGGATGATTTAGCCAAAAGATTGAACATATGTAATGTGATAAGTGACCATTCAGATAGTCATTCGAGAAGGCCAAAACAAAGAAATATTTCTTTGGAAATTTTAATACGAGTCTAAGAGTTGAAAATGATGAATGCTTAGGACATTGGGCAATACTTTTACTGGTTGTGACTCCCGTGAAAATATTATTTTGCAGGACATGTATACAAAGCTTGTCAGGTTGAGTTGAGAGAAGGGGATAGCATGACTAATCTGATTATATTATATGGTTAATATTAACATGTCATTGCATATGGACGTGTTATCTTCTTTTCAAGGTGCTTCAATTGCCCCGAGAAGATAGTTGTTTTAAAGAAAATGAATGCTCTCTTATCTATGGTAAGGCGTGAAGTGGATCATATACCTAGTCGAAAAGTACCATAAATGAGTTAATCGCACATGTGACTACCTTTGCTGTTAATCCCCTTTAATCTATTATTATTTCATATTGAATCCCTGTTTCCTAGTCTAATTATTTTTTTAATTACCT
>JAJOOR010029807.1:0-21325 GCA_036250505.1 Solanum acaule | reverse complement strand
CCCACAATACCACATGAAAATCTCCACATCCATTCCAAATTTAGGTTCAAGTTCTAGAGTCACCACATGCTCAAAACAATCACTTTTCATGTTTAAAATTTAATGTGTAGGAAATTATTACAAAGAACAAGACTAATTTATGCATTGGGGACAATCGCATCTATTTTTGTTGGGGGTGGGTTAAATGGATTGTGAGTGATAGGGTGAAGTCTGAGTAACTCAACTCTTAAATCCTCTCTTGGGGTTTTCTTGCCTGTGTTCTTTTTCCCCAATAGACTGTTTAATTTCTGTTGAACCGGCATGTGTAGAAGCATGAAAAACAAAGAAGCATGATGGCTTATGAAAAATGATACCCGTCAGATTTTGTGATGTGTGCTAGAATTTGTAGGCTACGATAAGTTGAATGTATCGGCTCTGAGTATGACATAATAATGAACCAACTTGATGGCATGACTTAAGATAAAACTTGAATTGGGCAATTTAATAATCTTATATGAGTCTATGTGCCAAGAGTGAGTGAGAATAGTTGATTGTTCAAACAGTTTTTATGCCAATCTAGAACTTGTCCGGTTAGTCCTGGTAAGACAATCTATTCTAGAGGCTAGGAAGTGATCATAGGCCATTGTTTCTGATAAGTCCACAAATTACCTAAAATAATCCAACAAAATGAAAGCAATGCTCCTTTTGATCCAAATACTTTGAGCCTAAATTAGACCATTTTCTTTCTAAACCACTAACTAACCTTCCCACAATCTACTATGTTGGCCCTGGTCCCTCCTTGGACATGTGCACTTCGGCTTAGGCCAAAAGCCTAAGTTGAGTGTGGCTAATGTAAAAAGTAACTTCAATCTTGGCCCTCAACCGACATCGGGTATTGTGCACCTCAGGTAATGGAAAATCCATAAGTTAAGGGTGGCTAAAAAGAGGAAACTGAAAAAAAATGGGTATGAAAAGAATTTGATGTTGAAAAAGAAAAGAAAGGATGTGACTTGCTGAAACTAAAAGAAAGATAAAATAAAAGTAAAAAGAGCTACAAAGTCTAAAGTCACATCCGTGGGTGAAGAAAATTAAGGGAAAGAAGGTAAAACGATAGGATGACAAAAATAGGGCAAAGAGAGGTTGAAAGACTAGTGCAATGTCAAGGAGGGCAGAAAGTCACTAAGCAGTACCCATATGTACCACACTTGACCCTGAGCCTACGTTACAAGCCAAGAAAGTCCTATAGTGATCCTAGAGTCTAGTTTGGAGAGTCTAAGCAGTGAAAATAAGGGCAAGCCTATGGCATTGAGCACTAACTGTATTTGAAATTACTTATGAGCGTGAGTGTTGAATAAATCCTTGTACCCTGAATGACATTCATTTTTGTGAAAAAAGGATTTCATTTGTAGTAAGGGCACTAGTTACATTGTCGAAAAGTTGGTACCTTGGTAATAGTGAGACGGCGTATGTTGTGTGTCGGTTGGTCGATCTGTGTCATGGTTTGATCCGCATGAATTAGCTTGTCGAGTCTAAGAGAACGAATTTTGTACCCGAAAGGAGAGGGGGGTTGAGAGCCATGTGATTGCTTCTACTTGAAATGCTTGCTTCTATACAAGTGTCGTTTAGAGTCATAGTGCGTCGCTTGAGGACAATCAACGAATTTAAGTTGAGGGTGTTGATATACCGTGAGTTTACGGTATTTGTAATACATTTCACTTACAAGTTGTGTGTGTCTAGGGCCTTTTTGTATTGGTATTTATGTGTTCCACGGACCGTGGTCCTACCTACAGTCGGGGTTTTCTGGGTTTTTTTTCTTTGGACCATGTTTCACGAACCTGGTCCACGGACCATGGTCCAACCTGTGGTCCGTAGGTTGCCTCCATCGGTGGAACCTGCACTTCTGAAATCTGCATTTTGGTAGTTCTTGCATATGCAGTGTCACAAATGCGACCATTGGATTTCTTAAAGAAGAGGGAATAGTTGTTGAGAGAGTGAGAATACTCCTTGTAAATGAGTGCACCAGTGAGTCGAGAATATTATGTTTTTTTATGAAAAGACATGTCTATTAAAATAAAAGTATTTGTATAGACATGAATATTGATGAATAGTCATTTGTCATGTTCTGTAAAAGAAGCATTTTGGTCTATATTGCCTTTATTGGACCAGATGAAACTATGTTCATGGGTAGTTCTATAACAATCAAATTGAATGTTATTGATAGGTCCTTCTGAAAAGGACATTTGACAAGATGCTGACTCTAAACAATGTTTGTATCGCACAAATTTGTAAGAAGTAGGAACAAAATATTTGTGAGAAAAAGCTATCTCACAAAGAGCTTTTGAAAATTAATATTTTATTTTATTCTTACTTCCTTGAGTCAAACTGTTCTGACATGAACGCTTGGGACATGTCAATTACAAAACTATGTAAGGAAAACTGATCAACTTAGAAGTTTTGTCTATCTTCGAGTGCAATGAATAAAAATGTCAAGTTTGTGTTGAATATATGTATGCTAAGCATTCTTATAAAGTTGTTGAAAGGAATTCTAATCCCTTAGAGTTGATTTACACTGACATTTGTGATATGAAGTCAACACCATCTCGTGGCGGGAAAAAGTAACTCATAACTTTTATTGGCAATTGCATTAGATACGGTTATGTCTATTTGCTGAATGGTAAGGATGTAACAATGGAAGCACTAGGCAATATAAAATTGAAATTGAAATTAGTTTGTCAAAAGATAAGAAGTGATAGGGATGGAGAATATAAATCTCCTTCTGCATAAATATGTTTGGAAAGTGGATTTTTCCATCAAACTGTTGTCCTATTCGCCTCAATCTAATGGAAACAGAACGTCGGAAGAAATTATGGATGCATTATGTATAAATTCAGGTTTACCACAAAACTTGTGTGGAGAAACGATCCTTACTGCAAAAGGAAACAAACAAAAGTCGTCTTTTCAGTAAGATAGAAATTTTGTTATGAAAGATCTTGGAGTTGCTGATGCGGTCTTTGGTATAAGATTCCTTAGAACTCCATAATGTTTAACATTGTCACAGTCTCATTACATTGAAACGATGCTTGACTGTTCAAATATTTGGATTTTAATATTGTCAAGACGTCAAAAATGTGAGCTTTACACTTTAAAAGAATAAAGGTGAAAGTGACTCACAATTGGATTATGCTTTAGTATTGGCAAACATAATGTATATCAGAAAGTGTACGCGATCAAATATAGCATGTGCTATTAATAAACTTAGTCAGTTCATGAGTAATCCCAATCGAACTCATTAAATTATAAGGGAATAAGTTTTGGGGTATTTAAAACATACTCAAAACTATGTTTTGCATTATAACAAATATGCAACAGTATTCAAAGGATATAGTGATGAAAATGGAATCACCGGGATCAAATAAAGGAAAATCCACAAGCAGATATGTACTTACTCTCGGTAGAGGAGCAGTCTTTAAGAAATTTTCCAAAAAGACATGTATCGCTAGCTCTACAATGATCTCTGAGCTAAGTGCTCTAGATAAGGCCGGTGAATAAGTTGAAATACTCCGGAATTTCTTGATAGATATTATTTTTTTGCCAAAACATTTGGCAACCGTATGCATACACTTCGATAGGTAAGATGCAGTAGGTAGGGCATGCAACATGATGTATAACAAAAAGACTTGTCATATAAGACAAAGACATAATACCGTTAGAAAACTACTCTCTACTTGAATTATCACAATTGACTATGTAAAGTCAAAGGATAATTTGCCGGATCCACTTACAAAATGGACTAACTAGAGAGAAAGTTGAAAGACCATCTAAGGGAATGAGTTTACGTCTTAGGATAAGTCATCTTGGTGGTAACTCTACCTAGTAGACTGGAGATCCTAAGAGTTACGTTCAAGGAGAAAAACAAAGTTGTTACTGACGGTTCGACATTGTCAGCCAACTAAATCCATTCTCATGATGAAGACAATGATTAGGAACAAGGATACAACATTAAGGCTTGTTAATGAGTTAATAAAACTTAAAGTTTTTAATGATTTGCTAAATTTGGCACATTTGACCAAATAGTGTATCTACGCGATAACACTGTTAGAAATCACCTATGTGAGTGTGAAGTGTAAACGCTTCAAAGAGAATAATTGTCAAAAACCCATCTCTCTATGCACTCCTGAAACCAGGAGGTGTTCATGGCTGAAACGAACACAACCAGAAGAACCATAAACATTAAAGGGTTAATTGTGTGACATATGGTTTTCTAGGTATACACCAAAGCTTGACGGTTCTTTGATTTCAAATCTACCGATTCATTGAGTATATTCGAGATATGTTCACTATGGAAAGTTCAAAGGGAAACCTATTTATCCAGATACAATTAATTATTGCTTTCGAACTACACACACTTGTCCATTTCTTTTTATTGGAGTCATTCCCGATTCATGTGGGGGATTGTTGGTTTTTAAAAGATGTGAATGAAAAATGAAGAGTTTCGACTTTTATGAAGAGTTGTGACTTTTATGAAGAGTTGTGACTTTTATGAAAAGTTGTCACTTTTATGAAAAGTTGTGACTTTAATGAAAGGGTTTGACCGTTTAGAGATATTCTGACTTTTTAAAAGGATTGTGACCTTTCTAGTAAGGCACAATAAGAACCTTTTCACACTACCCTTTGTTTTTTATAAATTGAACGATTTCTGCTCATTTTAAGAGAACCAATTTTCTAGACTTCTTATACTACTACTAAATCTAGTATTCTAAGTGTACTTTACTGCCGTTGAGTAGTTCGCTGACACCGTGATTTTAGGTACCGATACACCAGTGAGTAAGATTGTTCTATTCTGGGAGGATATTTTCCATTAGCCATAAGTACTTGAGGGGAATAATATCCTTAAGGAGACACTGTGCATTTAGAGGGCTCAATTTTCTTCTTTAAGAAAAATATTTTGTATATTGTTTCTAATCAAATTCTCATTATATTTTATCTACTGGTTTGATTTTCTAGTTCTACAAATGCTCTTTAAACTTTGTTGTTTCTTATCAAGTTCTTCAAAGTTTTTGTTCTAAGTATCTTAGGAATACACGTTGAACAACACTATTAACTAGTCGGGCTTTAAGCCTCTCCACTATACCAACCTTGTAACACCCCAAATTCAAAAAATGATAAAATTGCAGATTTTCAAAAGTTGTAGGTGCCATCGACGGAGGCCACCTATGAACCGTAGGCTGACCCACGTATCGTAGGTGGGGTCCGTGGTTGGCCATTTCATCTTTCCCCCAGAACTCCCAGAAAAGGATTGACCAACGACATCACATATGGACAGTAGGTTGGACTACGATCAGTGGTTCAGACCCTATTTTTAAACTTTCGGACACCAACCGATGGATTGACAGGATGAGCCGTCAGTCGACCTATGGTCCATCGGTAACTCCCGCGATGGCCCCGTCAGCTTTTTTAAGTTAGGGTGATTTTGTTCTTCTGCCCTATGCATTGGACACCAAAACTACGTCGTTTAATCCCTAAACTATGTCTTTTCGGTCAGTTTAAGCCTAGTGACTTCGTCTGAACTTACCCTAACCGATTCATTCACCAAAATTTACCAAGATTAGAAAGAAAAAGAGGAAAAAGAGGCGAGCCAAAATCCTCCAAGAATGCAACAAGTTTTCTTCAATTCCATCCTCGAAATAGAAAGATTTTTCTATGAAATTCGTCACTAGGTATGTGGGATTTCACTAGTGGATTCCTTTCACACATTAGGTCCCTAGAATTCAATCAGAATTTTGATTCCTATATCTTTCTTAGACCTAGCTTTTCTAAAACCTTAGATATTGGATGTGATTTAGTTGTTAGAATATTCCTAATAAGATTATCATGTTTTCGTGAAATAGTTGCTTAGTTATTTGAATGAAATTCAGAACCCTAGATGTGTAGATTCCTTTAGTTCATGAATTACACATGCTAGGTCAGCTAAACAGATATACATGCCTCAATTTTCAAATGTTACATTATCAATATATAATTGTTACATTCTCATATATTGCATATCAGTATTTTGATCTATCAGCACTTCAGTATTTCAGTCATAATGTGTTATATACATATTTAGTTTGGAGTAGACTTAACACCGAGTGGACTAGGGTTTAACTGTATCCTCATAGTCCCAGAACTACGTGCCCTCGTAGGTTTATAAGTCCCCTCTCTGGGCACTCATTTAGTGATCATGCCAGTCATGCCTTTATACCCCTGGCAAGTTATATTAGGCCCTTCGATGGGGTGAGTACATCGGATACCACAGTTAGCACATGTGGTGGTTATGTCGGTTATTAGTAGCTCCCATAGTCAGACTCTAGTGCATTTGACCATGTTTTCAGTTATACACCAGTATTTAGTCTCAGCATGTAATGTACTTGGTCATTTCATTCAGTTCAGTTCTTTTTGTTATATATATATCAATATTTTCATCATGTTCAGATTATGTCATTGCTCAGTTATGCATTATTCATTTTATATGTTTGTTCAACTTTTATCCTATCCTACAGGCTCAGTACCTTCTAAGTACTAACGCATACTCTACGCTACATCTTTTCGTAATTTAGATTTAGGTCCCAGCATTCAGATTACACATAGATCGGTTCCCGATCAACACTAAACAACATAACTTGTGAGTCCTCATACTTTGAGGACAATAGACATGTTTTTTATATTCAGTATGTCATTTAAGTTTCATTTTTTCTAGAGTTAGCTAGGGGCAGGTCCCAGCAACTCAAGTCAGTTAGAGGCTTTTTCAAACATAGTTAGATATAGCTTTAGTTTTAAGTTATAGTCCAACATCATTAACTCTTATTCAGTATTTATATATTCAGATAAGTTTTGGGTATTTCCTCACTATCAGTGATCTCATGATTTAGCTTTCGCTTTAGTTTATCTTTCATAGATATATTTAGTTTTGCTTATGATATGCCAGCTCAGAGTAAGCTTGGGGTCACTCGTGATCCTACATCTCATGTTTACATCCAGGGGTTGCCTTTGGGCGTTATAACTTGGTATCAGAGCATTAAGTTTAATAGTCCTAGGATGTCTGAAAAGCCGCACTACGTAGAGTTCTTTTCATGGGTGTAAAGTGCACCACACCTATTGAGAGGGAGGCTGCAGAGTGTTTTAGGAAATACTTCACTTTCTTTTCTACTCTTATTGTGCGTAAGGTATGATCCAACTTCTTGTTTCTAATTTGTCGTTATGCATTTCAAATCATGCCTCCTCGTAGAGCTTACACAAGGAATGCTAATGCCCACAAGGGTAATGCAGTTCCTTAGTCCCAAACCATAACGTTTCAAATGTAGAGTTTCGGAATGTTATCTTGATTTTGTTAGAGTGTAGGCAACTAGAACAACTAGTAGGTTCCAGTTCCTACTAACACTATTGGTGGATCAGTGGCAGCTAGGGTCTAAGATTTTGTTAGGATGAATCCGCTTGAGTTTCTAGGGTCACAGGTTGATGAAGACCCCCAAAACTTCATTGATGAGGTCAAGAAGATCTTTGAAGTGATGAAATTGACTAGAAATGATAGGGTAGAGTTGGCTTCCTACTAGCTTAAGGATGTAGCTCACATTTGGTTCACTCAGTGGAAAGAAAACAAGGGTACGGATGCAGCTCTTGTGACTTAGGAGTATTTTAGCAGAGCTTTTGTGGACATGTTCTTCCCATTAGAGTTGACGGAGGCTAAGGCTCAGGAGTTCATGAATTTGAGAAAAGGTTCACTATCAGTCCAAGAGTATAGACTTAATTTCACCCAACTCTCCAAGTATGCTCCACACATAGTTGCCGATCCAAGGGCACAAATGAGTAAGTTTCTATTAGGGGTATCCGACTTGGTGAAGACAAAGTGCAGGAATGCTATGTTGTTAGAAGACATGAATATCTATAGACTCATAACTCATGCTCAGCAGGTTGAGGGGGAGATATGCTTAGGGAAATGGCTAAGGACAATAAGAAGGCTAGAACATAGAACTATGAGCACTCTCAGCAGAAATTGGGTGGTGGAAATCACTCACAGTTTCAGCAAAGGTGTACAACCCCAACGCCTTGATCAGCTAGTGCTCCATCCCCCAGTTTTCAATAGGATCAGAAAGGCAGGGCATTAGGATCTAAGTTTCAGGGGAGTGCTTCAAGTAACAGGACCTACCCAACTTGTCCAAAGTATAGTAAGAACCATCTGAGAGAGTGTCTTGCATGCAAGGAAGGATGTTTTGGTTGTGGTCAGTATTGTCATAAGTTGAAAACTTGCCCTTCTGCCAGGCAGGGGCAAGAAGGTAACAATAGTAGGGCTTAGTCGACAGTCCCAACAGCACCGGCAGGTCAGCTAACTCAGCAAGGTGCTTCATTAGGTACAGGTGGCGGTCAGCGCTAGAATAGGTTGTATGCTCTCTTGGCTCACTAGGATTAGAAAGATTCTCCTGATGTGGTTACTGGTACGTTATGAGTCTTTCATTTAGATGTATATGCTTTGTTAGATCTAGTGGCTACTCTTTCTTTTGTAACTCCCTATATAATAGTTAACTTAAGTGTCATCTGAGAAACATTTTTAGAACCCTTGTCAGTCTTTACTTCTGTTAGTTACCCAGTTATACCTAGATGGGTTTACAAAAATTGCCCTGTCACAGTCTCTCAGAAAGTCACCTCAGCAGACCCTGTAGAGTTAGAAATGGTAGATTTTGATATCATTCTAGGTATGGATTGGTTATATTTCGGTTATGTCTCAGTCGATTGTAGAACTAGGATCCTTTGGTATTAGTTTCGAAATGAGCCAATCCTAGAATGGAAGGGTAGTAGCGTAGTGCCTATGGGTCGATTTATCTCTTTACTTAATGCTAGAAAAATGATCTCCAAAGGGTAGGTCTACCATCTTGTTCGGGTTAAGGATTCAAGCTCTGAAACCCCAAATCTTGAGTCAGTCCCTGTAGTAAATGAGTTTCTAGAGGTATTCCCAGAAGATATTACCAGAGTTCATCCCAAAAGGGAAATTGACTTCGAAATAGATCTCCTTCTAGATACCCAACCTATTTCGATTCCTCCTTACAGAATGGCTCCAGTGGATCTTTAGGAATTGAAAGAAAAGTTGAAAGAACTTCTAGATAAGGGCTTCAATAGACCTAGTATCTCTCAATGGGGTGCTCCAATGTTATTCATGAAAAAGAAAGATGGATCTCTGAGGATGTGCGTCGACTTTTGGCAGTTGAAAACAAGCACTATATCCCCAGGATTGATGACTTGTTCGACCAACTTCAGGGTGCTAGTCATTTTTCGAAGATAGATCTCGGATCCGGTTATCACCAACTTAAATTCAAAGATAGTGACATCCCGAAAATAACCTTCAGTGCTCGGTATGGTCATTATGAATTTCTAGTCATGTCATTTGGACTAACCAATACTCCTACAGCTTTCATGGATTTAATGAACAGGGTTTTCAAATAGTATTTAGACTTGTTCGTTATCATCTTTATTGATGATATCCTCGTTTACTCTAGGAATGCAGAGGACCAAGCGACTCATTTCAGGGTTGTCCTACAAACTCTCAAAGATCGTCAGTTATTCACAAAGTTTAGAAAATGTGAGTTTTGGTTACAATCAGTTGGTTTCCTTGGTCATATAGTATCTAGCGAAGGGATTCGAGTGGATTCTCAAAAAATAGAGGTAGTGAATTAATGTCCCAGACCAACTTCTCTTACATATATCAAAATTTTCTTGGGTTTAGCTGGTTACTATAGAAGATTTGCGAGAGGATTTTCATCCATAGCTTCCCCATTGACTAGGTTGACTCAGAAAAAGCAGATGAGTGTGAGAAGAGCTTTTCAGAACTAAAAACTACATTGACTACGGCTCCCCTGTTGACTCTATTAGAGGTTTAAGACGGCTATGTGATCTATTGTGATGCATCCAGAGTCGTCCTAGGGTGTGTGTTGATGCAGCGAGGTAAGGTTATAACTTATGCTTCTAGACAACTTAAGGTACATAAGAAGGACTATCTGACTCATGACCTCGGGCTTGCAACAATAGTATTTTTCATAAAGATTTGGTGATATTACTTATATAGTGTTCATGTGGATGTGTTCACAGATCATAAGAGCCTACAGTAAGTATTCACCCAAAAAGAGTTGAATCTTCGCTAGAGGAGATGGCTTGAATTCCTCAAGGACTATGACATGAATGTGTTTTACCATCTCGGTAAGGCCAATGTAGTAGTTGATGCGCTTAGCAGACTATCCATGGGTAGTGTAGCACATGTTGAGGAAGAAAGGAAAGTATTAGAGAAAGATGTTCACCGGCTTGCTCTCTTAGGAGTTGGTCTTATGGACATGTGAGATGGTCGTATGATAGTGTAGAATAGATCAAAATCTTCATTGCTAGCGAAGGTTAAGGAAAAACAAGATAAAGATCCTATATTGCTTCAGTTGAAGGGTGCAGTTCATCCGTAGAGAGTAGAGGTTTTCTCCCAAGGGGGAGAGGCTGTGCTTTGTTACCAAGGTCGCCTATGTGTTCCTAAGATGGGTGAGTTGAGACAACAGATCCTTGTAGAAGCCCATAACTCCAGATATTCTATTTGTCCAGTTGTACTAATATGTACCGTGATCTGCGGGAAGTCTTTTAGTGGACTGGTATGAAGAGGGATATAGCAAATTTTGTGGCTACGTGCCCTAATTGTAACCAGGTTAATGTAGAACATCAGAAACCAGGAGGTATGACTGAAGAGATTAACATTCCTAGATGGAAGTGCGAAGTGATAAATATGGATTTCAACACAGATTTACCTCGCACTCGCAGACAGCATGACTCCATTCGGGTGATAGTACACAGAGTTACTAAGTCCGCACCCGTCTTGGTTGTCAAGACTACAAATTTAGTGGAGGATTACGCTAAACTGTATGTTAATGAGATAGTTAGGTTGCATGGGATTCCCTTGTCTATCATATCAGATAGAGTTCTTCAGTTTACCTCTCATTTCTGGAAGAGGACATCTCATTTCTGGAAATCATTTCAGAAGGGTCTTGGTACTCAGGTAAATCTTAGCACAACATTTCATCCACAGACGGATAGTCAGGCAGAGAGTACCATTCAGACCTTAGAGGACATGTTAAGATCCTACGTGATCGATTTCAAGGGTAGTTGGGATGATCATCTACCTCTCATAAGGTTCTCCTACAATAATAATTAGCATTCCAATATTTAGATAGCCCCTTATTAGGCATTGTTTGGGCGTAGATGTAGATCTCTAGTGGGGTGGTTTGAATAGGTGAAGTAGCCTTGATAGGGCCAAATTCGGTTCATGATGCTATGGAAAAAGTTTAGCTCATCAGAGATAGACTTAAGATAGCCCAGAGTCATCAGAAGTCCTATGCGGATGTAAGGAAAAGGGACTTAGAGTTCCAAATCGATGATTGGATTTTCTTGAAAGTGTCACCTATGAAGGGAGTGATGAGATTAGGCAAGAAAGGGAAGCTCGGTCCTAGATATGTAGGTTCTTATAGGATCCTGAAAAGGGTTGGTAAATTGTCTTATGAGTTAGAATTGCCATCAGGACTAGCAGCGGTTCATCCAGTCTTTGACATTTCCTTGTTGAAGAAGTGTGTGGATGATCCAGCATTAATAGTATCATTAGAAAGTGTGGCTATGAAGGACAATCTCACTTATGAAGAGGTGTCAATTGAAATTCTCAATCATCGTGTTCGAAGGTTGAGAAACAAAGAAGTCACTTAATTTAAGGTTTTGTGAAGGATTCAGTCGGTAGAAGGAGCAACTTGGGAAGCAGAACCAGCCATTAAGGCCATGTATCCTCATCTCTTTCCTTCCTATTCCAATTCAACTTGAGGTAATAGTTCTTCTTTAGTCTCTCAGTTTACTCTTGGGTAAATTCAATCTTAGAATCATGCTCCTTCAATTATAATGGCATTTCAGCATATTTGCATGTTCTTGGAACTTAGTTCAGTTAGATTTCAGTTTCTAGTACTTAGTGGTAGGGATTGCAGCTCTTTCCCTCCATATTCAGCTAGTTTAGACTTCATTTAAGGATGAATGTTCCCAAGGGAGAGATATTGTAACACCCAAGATTTGAAAAAGGATAAAATTATAGATTTCCAGAAGTTGGAGGTGCCACTGATAGAGGCCACCTACGGACCGTAGGTGGGGTCGACGGTTGGATACCTCAACTTTCCCTCAGAACTCCAAGAAAAGTGTTAACAAACAGCAGGACCTACGGACCGGGTCAGACCACGATCTGTGGTCAAGGTAAGTTGTTCAGACCTTAATTTTAATTCTTAGACGCCAACCGACGGAATGACATGACGGGCGGTCAGTCGACCTACAGTCTCTCGATGTCCCCGTCAGCTTCTAAGTTAGGGTCGTTTTGGTCTTTTCCCCTATGCATTGGACACCTAAACTACGTCGTTTAATCCCTAAACTACATCGTTTTGGTCACTTTAAGCCTAGTGACTTAGTTAGAACTTACCCTAAGTGATTCATTTACCAAATTTCACCAAGCTTAGAATTAAAAATAGGAGAAAGAAGCGACCCAAAACCATCCAAGAATGCAACAAGTTTTCTTCAGTTTCACCCCCAAAATCGAAAGATTTCTCCATGAAATTCATCAACAGTTATGTGGGATTTCACTAGTGGGTTCCTTTCACCCATTAAGTCCCTAGAATTCAGTCAGAATCTTGATTCCTATATCTTGCTTAGACCTAGGGTTTCTAAAACCTTAGATATTGGTCGTGATTTAGCTATTAGAATATTCCTAATTAGATTATCATGTTTTCGTGAAATAATTGCTTAGTTCTTTGCATGAAATTCAGAACCCTAGATGTAATGATTCTTTTGGTTCATGAATTACATATGCTAGGTCAATTAAACCGATGTACGTGCCTCAATTTTCGAATGTTACATTATCAGTATAGAAATGTTGCATTCTCATATTTTGCATGTCAGTATTTTGAGCTATTCAACATTTAACTATTTCAGTCATAATGTGTTATGTACATATTTGGTTGGTAGTAGAATTAGCCCCGAGTGGACTAGGATTTGAGTGTACTCTCATAGTTCCAGAACTACGTGCCCCTGTAGGTTTATAAGTCCCCTGTGTGGGCATTGATTTAGTGATCATGCCAGTCATGCCTTTATATTCCTGGTAAGGTATATCGGGACCTTCAATAGGGTGAGTACATCTGACACCACAGTTAGCTCATTTGGTTGTTAGGTCGGTTATTAGTAGCTCCTACAGTCTGACTCTAGTGCATTTGACCAGGTTTTCAGTTATACTTCAATATTCAGTCTAAGCATGTAATGCACTTGGTCATTGAATTCAGTTCAACTCTTTTTAGTGTATATATATATATATATATATCAATATTTCCATCATGTTCAGATTATGACATTGCTTAGTTATGCTTTGTTTAGTTTGTATGTTTGTTCAACTTTTATCCTATCCTGCATACTCAGTACCTTCCAAGTACTAACGCATACTCTGCGCTACATATTTTCGTGATGTAGGTTCAAGTCCCAGCATTTAGATCACACGTAGATCAATTCCCGATCCACACCTAGCAGCATCAGTGGTGAGTCTTCATACTTAGAGGACAATAGACATGTTTTTTATACCCAATCTTTCATTTCAGTATCAGTTTTTCTAGAGTTAGCTGGGGGCATGTCCCAACAACTCTAGTCAATTAGAGGCTTTTTTCCACACATAGTTAAACTTAGCTTTAGTTTTGAGTTATAGTCCAGTATCGCTAACTCTTATGTAATACTTATATATTCAGACAAGTTTTTAGTATTTCCCCACTTTTAGTTATCTCATGATTTACCTTCCTATTTAGTTTATCTTTCATAGATATATTCAGTTTTGCTTATGATATGCTAGCTCAGGGTTAGCTTGGGGTCACTCATGATCTTAGGTCCCGTGTTTACGTATAGGGGGATAGCCTTGGGGAGTGACAAACCTTCATGTGTTTGTTTAATCATATAAACCCATTTGTATAGTAAAGCCTTGTGACAATTGGACTACATTACATATTTGATTGGATTTAAGGACATGAAATTCATTAGTCATTGCTTGTTGCTAATTAAAGTGTAAGTTCGCTTTAGCATAGCTGGTAGGTTCAGTGGTTGAAGAGATAAAATTTATGAGGAATTAATTGAAGGGTGAAAGAGTAGATAAATGCAATATATTAGGAGAAACAATGGAGGAGAAACAACACACAATGAGATTAGCGACGATAACAAAATTGCGAAAGTAATCTTCCAAGTAAGAGACTTTCGAGATCTAGCTAGTTTATTGTCTGACTAAAACATCAATGGGAGGAGGATATGATATTGGAATAGGAGAAGGGTCTGATTATGAGGGATCAAAATATGAAAGAGGGATAGTACAAATCGTAGAGAAAGATAAACTAGAGGAGAGAGCAGAAGATATATTGACCTGACAGAACAATGGGAGGTGCAATGAATACTAAACCACTCTGAGGAGGATGGACAGATATATGAAAATAAGGAGGAAGTGGGTTATAAGAGAAGGATAAAGTAAAAATGTACTCGTGAAACTCCATATCCCAAGAAACAAAAATCTTATTAAAGTACAAATCAAAAATCTTGTAACCTTTCTTTCCAAATGGATACTTAATTTGATTCTGTAAGTTACTTAAGTTGAGGCTTAGAATAAGAAACCAAAAGATCTCAATGTAGTGTAATCATGTGGCTTACCAAATAGCAATCCATAGGGAGTTCTCATTTTATGAAGTTTAGCAGGAACCTATTAATTAGGAAAGTAGAAGTGTACTACTTTATAATGTCTATAAAATAAAATTGTGGATTATTCAAAGCAAATTCCTTATTTTTAATTTGAATACAAATGAAAATGTTAGTCAAAATAAAAACCAAAAACTGTTTCAGAACGAAAGAGTTATTTTCAAGTAGTGTTCGATCGATTACATATTAATCAATATTATATTGATTGGTATGAGGTTATCAACAAAAAGATTTGTCGAAGTCACTTCGTTTCTTTTTGTCCAAGTCACTTCTTTTTCTATTTAAGTTGCTTTTATTTTTGTGTAACTCAGTTCCTTTTTTCTGTGTGAGTTTTGGAAATATCCCCATTCATAGGTCCAAGATCTAGATCTATCAATTGAAAGGTCCGAATGATACTCTTATTCTATTTGAAATCGCGTTAGGTCTAATTCCTATTACATTGGCTGGATTATTCGTAGCTGCATACTTACAATATCGGCGTGGTGATAAGTTAGATCTTTAATTAATTAACATTCCCCCCAAAAATTGATAGGAAAATTTGATTGAAATAATAAGTCTCTACAAGTTTCTGGAAGATGTCAATGTTTCCTCTCCATTACTCTATTTTGCTGTGGTGAAAAAAAAACCAAGATGTTTGATGAGTGATGCCTTGGGATGCAAGGAAATTCGAAGTTTCATGACTGCTTCTCAGTTCTAAAGCATTATCACTCCGAAGAACTTTAACTTTAGTTCGAAATTGAGTCTTAGTCGCTGCTAGTAAATCCCTCAAGATAGTGAAAGCATGGATTTAATTGCAAGAAGGAAAGTCCAAGTTTCCTTACTATAATCATCTACAATGGTGAGAACATACTTGAAATCATCACGAGTTTGTGATATATAAGGTCCCCAAGTATGAACATGAATAAGATCAAAAGTATGTTTGGCAGAAATTTAAGTACCAGAAAAAGCTAATTTGTTTTGTTTATCCTTTGCACAAACATTACAAGGCAGTAAAACAGAAGAATCGGGAATAGAAAAAATAATCTTCATATTAGAAAAAGGCATGTAACCCTGCCTATTGTGCAGAACTTCTACATCAATATAATTAGAAGCTAAAAACAAAGAAAGATTTGAAACATGCGCACTAGCACTTTGATTAAAAATATTATATCTGAAAGGAATGTCTAATCTAGATGAAGTAGCATTAGGTTTTAGTGGGCATGATCTTTTAGACGCCAGAAGATATGATCACTTGCTTACTTTATCAAGAACCTGCAAGGAAGCCCCAAGAGCAGCAAATATAAGAATAAAGTTAAATTACAAACATAATTTGTGAAATAATAAGAGTTTGTAATTGAAAGAAGGAACAAAGAGAACATGATAAAAAATAATAGGTTGTAATCCCTCAAGATAGTGAAAGAATGGATTTAATAGCAAGGAAAAAAGTCCATGTTGCCCTACTATAATCATCTACAACGGTGAGAACATACTTGAAATCATCACGAGTTTGTGATATATAAGGTCTTCAAGTATCAACATGAATAAGATCAAAAATATGTTTGGCAAAAATTTCACTAACAGAAAAAGATAATTTGTTTTGTTTAGCCTTTGCACAAATATTACAAGGAAGTAAAATAGAAGAATTGGGAATAGAAAAAATATTCTTCATATTGGAAAAGGATATATAACCCTGCTTATTGTGCAAAACTTTTACATCAATAGAAGTAGAAGTTAAAAACAATGCAAAACTTGATTAAAAATATTAGATCCGAAAGGAATGTCTAATCAAGATGAAGTAGCTTTTTCACATTTAAGAGGATTTATAGATTATAGGTCATGTGCTCATATCTGAGTCTAAGATTAATGAAATAGAATTGAAACAAAGTTTAATCTAATATTTAGAAGGAAAGTTATAGTTTAGGGTACCAACACAATTCGCAATAGCTATGTCCTTAGTTAGTTGATATTCACCTAAATCAATTTTATTGGGGTGGAAATAATAGTTGTACTTCTAAACATTTTCCACCTACATTTACAATTAATACTGACGGTTACGTTTATGTTGAAGAAACTTCTTTTATGTCACGACCAAATATTATTGATTTTAATTTTGCAAATGAAAAAGATCATGAGACATCATCTAGATGTTTTACTATTTTTGAGGAATAATTAGAGAAGGATGTAGAAATAGAAGACGAAGAGGATGACACCCCTACCCCTACTAGTCGGGCTACTAATTTACTGCAAAAAAAATTATATCTCCTTTTACCTACGTTTTCAAAGACCGAACGTCTTAGAAGATCCTTTGTTTGGAACTTTTTTATACAAAATATGGGAATAAACCTACTACTACTTTAACAAAATGTAATCAAACCATGAATCATTTGACAACATGATCACATGGGGGCGGGGATGCTAAAAAGGTATTTGAGAAAGTGTAATAAAGTATTTCTTCATCTAGATAAAATCGAAAGGGCTAAAAAATTGGTGTACCCATATCTAAAGCATCTGCATGAGGTTCTAATATAATTCAAAGTGCGTTAAATATGTCTAACCCGGCTGGCCCAACCACACACCGCACATATAGTAAAGAAAGAGATCGTAAACAATTGGCTAAGATGATTGATGTTTGTCATTTGCCTTTTTCCTTTCCTTCACATCCCGATTTTATTCATTATATTCAGTAAATGTATAACTCATCTTTCGAAAATATTCCAACAAAAAATAATTAAAAATGATATTTTTAAACATAAAAAAGAACATTGTCATTTTCTTTGTTGTTTAGTTGTTTATTTTGATGGTAGATTAACAATTACTTCTTAAATGAGTCGTAGTCGTAATGGTAATGATTATTGTACGGTTACTGTCCATTGGATTGACCATGATTGGAAAATGCAAAAATGAATAATAGGCTATAAATATGTTGAAGAGACTAAAATTGGTTCTTATATGTAAAACCTTGGATTTGAAAAAAAAAATGTAGTTTTTGGCTTGGTGTCTGTGTCTACGGGTCCCATATACGGATCATAGAGGCTTCTATGGGCCGTAGATGGTAACCGTAAAAACTGGAGAAAATAATTTTTTAAATCAATTGCCAGTAACCTTTTTATGGTTCACCAGGATGGTCCATCAACCTTTATACGAGTCGTAGATAAGACTCGTAGGTGAGTCGCAGACTTAGAGAAATTTTGAGAGTCAAATTAAGGTTCTATGGATGGCATGTACGGACCGTATATGGGATCCATCAAAGATGGGTGAATTTTAAGGTCCCGGTAACCATTCTACGGGTGACTAGTATGATCCGTAGAAGGTCCTATGTATTGTAGGTCCAACTCATAGGATTGAGTCAACAATTATTTTAAAGGGGCTGTCGAGTCTTTTCCTAATTGCTTAAACCCAATACTACGTCGTTTTACCTTCTACCCTAGGCCCTATATTAACGTTTTAACCCCCCAATTTACCTATTTTGAACTCTTTCTCCTTAATTCCCAAAACATGACCAAATTCATCCTCTCAAATTCTCTCAAGGCTAAGAAAGAAGAAAGAGAACTAGGGTTCCATTCAAGTCTCCAATTCACCATCTTTCTTGGGCTTTTAACCTCAAGGTATGTTAGTATTCACCTATGGAGTCCTTTACTCGATAGGGTTCTTAAATTCTCCAATTTTTCAAAGTTAGATTACCTAATAAAAGTTAGTATTTTATTCAATGTTCACGTGTTCTTTTAAATCTTGATAAAATTGATTGTTTTCTATCTATTTATGCATGAATTTAGGTAATTACATGTTTTGGAGTTAAATTCATTTGAACCCATGCATACCCCATGTATTTTAGACTCTGAGCACATGATTAAGTTTATGAACTTTTAATTTTGATTTTATGAAGATATGCATGTTCTTTCTATGGAATTGATATGAATGATGTGAGGTTTCTTTGAGAGTAAAGTATCGATGTTGTTGTTGTAAATGGTTATTCTCACATGAAAGATTTATAGAAATGAATTTTTTCTCAACTAAATTTGAATACAGGATTATAGGCTTTTCTAAATGAACTCTAGCTTGGATTGGCTAATTAATTATACCTTTCCATAAATAATAAGAGGAATATGTTAACGACTATTCGATGGGATTTATGCTTAGCATCGAGCCAACTAGCAACATCACCATGTCCCATAACTATGTGTCACCATAGGCTTGTCTTAGATAAACATTAGCTACTGGATCAACTTTTGCTCAAGTTTATGGTCCTTACCTTGACAAGTAAGGATATATCTTTTCAGTGTGGGATAGACACCAGATTCCATGTTATAGCTCATATGGTCTATGTCGGTTAATGGTAAACTTCCTGCAACAACAAAATCATGTTACTTTCTAAAAGTATCTCACTAGTGTTTTAAACAACTTTATCTTGCATTGACCATGATAATGACTTATGTTTTCAAACATGTTATCTTATGATTTAGCTTGGTCATTGTATGTCATGTAATGTCCTTTTTTAGTATGATTTCATTACTCTTACGTATTGATATCATACTAAGTACATTCCATGTACTAATACATACTTGTGCCTATATTGTTTCACTAATGTAAGGTCCGACGCTCCTATTCCGCACACCCGTGGCTAGTTGATCCTTTTGGGCTTTTTGAAGATTAGTGAGTCCTCATGTTTCAAGGATCTAGACTCATTTATTGCTTTATGTCATTTTCACTTCAGACGTTACTGTGATGTATAGGTTACATCCCAATAACTTTCCTTACGATGTACTAGATGGCTTTGAGACTTATGTTAGACATCCATTTTTATTAAACTCTTTATGATATAAGACTGTCTTTTGAATTCTTTAAATTCTATTATCTTGCATAATGTATGCTAAGTGGCTTGTGTAGGATCTCTCGGGGTCCTCTACCTCATGTTACACCTAGGGTATACTTTGGGTCGTGTAAAATATGGTATTCAGACCACAAGGTTTATAAAGGTCCTAGTATGTCTCATATGCCACGTCGTGTAGAGTCTTGTTCATGAGTGTGAAACGCGCCACATTTATGAATAAGAAACTATAAGATGTTTAGGAAACTCCACTTCTTTCATTACTCTAAAGTCCTGCGATAAAGTGTATCTCTAAATGTCTCTCTCATAATCCTTATATGATGATTTTCAGGATATGACCCTCGAAGACCATATGTTAGAAGGAATGTGAATGAGAATGTGGAATGAGAAGCTCCTCAAGTTCTGCTCGACCCTTTGGCCGAACAAGTGAGTAATGCAGAGTTTAGGGCTATTTTTCAAGTGTTGGCTCAAGAAATAACAACTCAAGCCAATAAGGAGGCCGGGGTCCCATGAATCCAAATGTGGGTATTGATATGAGTAACGTCTATCAAATACACTTCATTCAATTCTAAGTGTAGATGGTCATTAAGCAATATATAACCCAATAATTGAGTTGGGGTCGAATCCCACAGGGAGCGGTACGTGTTCAAATTCAATCATGAAGTATGAGTATGATCTAACTAGATATATGAATAGAAATTATCGTAAAAGACATGAAACAAATTAAAAAGGTTGACACAAATGTTAAATTGGGGGTTTTGGTTTGCAAATATCAACTACAACGCAGTCACATACAACTTGAGATAACAATAAGGAGAGGAATTCTCGGGATGTGATCGATTATAGGCAATATATGGGTAATTGAAACTACTAGTAAATAGCTAAAATTCAGTGGGTAGGCTAGATTATAAGGGCGATAGCGTTGTCTCGAACAACTATCCCGAATTAGTTTATTTCTTTTGAATATCAACAAGCATAGCAATGAAGAACAACCTACACCTAAATTCATCCACTCTCTCGAGCTAGATGGGTAGGATTGGGTTTAAGATTCCTTCTCTCAAGTTGAACCCAACTCAACCCCATACCTACAAATCATTAATCAATAATCTTAGTTCTAAAACATCTCTCTCTCGAGCAAGCCAAGAACAAAAAATTAGAATTGCATTAGCAACTACAATTCATAAATTAAACCACAATTAATGATTGAACCCACTTTAATATAGCATTTAAACTAGTAATTAACAATACCCATAAACTAATTCAACCCATAATCACATGATCACACTCAAGAATTGGGGTTTTAGCCAAACATCATAAAATAGTAAAAACAATTACCAAATCGATTACTCATCAACAGGGTAAGAGTAATTTAGTCTTTACAATGCTTCAATTTGCAGAAAATTTGAAACCCACTTGAAAAGTCTCCAAATTGAATCTCAAAAATCCTTCAAGTCTATTCAGAAACTCTGAAAAATCCAAGAGAAAAGTATTCTAAACTAATTCAGCCTTCTAAATTAACTGTTTAAAATCTAATTTTTAGTTGCCAAAAATAAGCCATGAAGGGCCATTAGGCAAGGTAAGTATCAAGAGTAGCGCCGATCCCTACATGGTGACATCATGTAGGCAAAATATGCGTTAGTACTTGGAATGTACTAAGTATGCGGGGTGCAACACAACAATAGACAAGGACACAATCGAAATACAAGAAATAGTTTCATAGGCATTATGAGTAACAATATGAGGATGCATGAT